>JAJJMA010299041.1:2893-15107 GCA_023529015.1 Papaver nudicaule
ACTAGGGTTCAAGGAGAGCAACATCTACTCAATACTAATATAGACTCTTGAATGAGGCTAGGAAAAACACCTCAACCTGTCTTGTACGTAGTTGGCCAATAACTTGTCAATACTAATGGTACATTGTATGAATACTGATGCAATATTGGTGGGACCCAGAGGATTCGTCTCCCCTATATTTTTTGTGAGCTGGGTTGCACGGACGCGCTATTTTTAGTGCCAGGACCGCTTGGGACGCGAGCCACGGATCCAACGCGGATATGACGCATGTCAGATGCGAACGTGGACGCCTCCCACGTGGGTACGAACATAAATTATATTAGAAGTTCAAATCCAACGTATGTGTTTTGCAATATTACAAATCCATAGATCAAAAACTGATTGTTTTGTTTCATATATCAAACAAAATGATAACAATTGTAATATAAAAAGATGAACTATGCAGAATTATAAATTTCACCAAAATAAAATAAAAATCAAAGAACAGTTCTATGTCGGCTATGATCTTTGGTTAAGAGAAATAAGTTGGATGATAATGATTCCAGTTCTTGTTGTCAAGGAGGAAGAGGGAGGAAAAGTTAGTAGATGGGTTTCCAACTCAAAACCAATTGGCAATGAGAATAGTGGTTCCCGAACTTATATTCTAGATCTTTGCTTAGGGAGTGGTCCTAGTGGGACAATCTTCTCCACTAGGCCCCCTCTACATGTAGGGCTCTTTGAGTCCTCTATATCGTGGACCGTTACATGGATATGCCCTTATCTTCTTTGGTCTTATTTTTGTCTTACATTTCATACAAGGCCTAGCTGATCTTTGCATAAAAAGTGGCCCATAGGAAGAGAAGGTGGAAGACAGAAATAAAATGGGGTCGTCATTAGGTTTATAAGGTTTTTTATATTAATAAAAATTTCCATAGATAACTCTGGACATTTGTTAAGGGTGTGTTTGATGCTTCACTTATATGTGTATATAAGGAGATAATACTAGTTTTGGTATGTCAACCTAGTTGTCAACTTTAGATGTCAAAACACAAATTTTGATATAGTATACTAAAGTTTAGATTTCAGATAAGGGAATTGGACTAGGAGTTGTGACTTTACGGATACTTCTATTATACTTATTCTATCATTTGAAATTTAGTCGGCTACTTTAGTATGAAATACAGTACTATAACTCCGTTAAATTAATAACCCCTCTGGTCCCGATTAGGGTTGCGCAAGCTAAATTTTAACTCGTTAAATTAATAACCTCTCTAAATTGATAAATTTCTTTGATCCCAAGGCTATTAATTTGTCGAGGTTATACCGTAGCTTATTGAGATGTATTCCTATCTACATAACTATGAGTTGACTCGGGTCGCACTGGTGTCTTCTCGGCAAAGATCTACAATCTTAATAAGAGTACCTGGTGTAGCTCCATCCAATAGAGTCACCGTAAACCATCAATACTCGTCTCAATCCTTATTGTTAGGGCATTGCTCGGTCAAACCCATTGGTGTTGGTATGTCAAGATAGTTGTCAGTTTTAGGTGTCAAAACACAATTTTGATTTAGCTTACTAAAGGTCTACTTCGGGCTAGGATAAAGGTAGTTGAGTTTAAAGTCGATCTCCACACTTTGAAGATGAAGATTGAAGAACACACGAAGACATCATCGATTACTTCATCAACAAAAGTTAGCAAAGATTGAATTTTCCTTGAGTACTCTTGTTATTCTTATCTCTATTTATCGAAGTAATGAACTCACTATGTGGAACAATGCTTATGACGGTGAAATAATTACATCATTGTATATTAACCCGAGTCCATATGATCATAGTAATGGAAGACATTGAGATTTTAGTAGGTCCCCATGTTGTAGCAAATGGAAATACGAATTCAACGCTTCAAGAATCACTTAATTCCGTTGTATAACGAAGAAGTTATGAGTGATTTACTGAAACTGAAAAGCGTGGCTAAAAGCTGAATTCAGGAAAAAGGAGAGAAAAGCTTCTGGAACACTTTTAAGGTGTTACGGTTTGCGAACCGCCCGCGGAAAATTACGGTTAGGGTTTTCCTGTCGTGTTTCTGAGGTCCATCTCCTAGGTACGACGGCCCACTTTCACAATGAATTGTGGTCCGTTCTGATTAGAAAACACTTATATTGTTAAGAGATAAGGTTAGTAGAATGTCTTTTGATCAAGGGATAAGGCTCATCCTTTCACAATATTTCTACATGTGAAAGGATACTAGATACATTGTGTGCAAGTTAAGTAACGGGCGTGTTTACACGGTCACTAGCTAACTTGTTGCACAAGATATCTTAGCTTTATCTGTAACCAACCATTCACTCTAAATAGACATACATGTAGCTTAACAAACTATCCCTGATGGTGCGTGTGCTACATAGGTTATTCTCTGCTATTTTATTCTTCTCGAACAAGGTGAGAATCAAGAAGACTTTACTTGGGGATTGTAAAGCACAAGTTTAACTATATATCTTCTTCTTCTAGATAGTTCTGAACTTGTATCCAGGTAAACATATAATCCTTGTCTATTCTACGGTCCTTCTCTTCTGCAATAAGGCCATTCAAGGATTATAGGTTGTAAACCCTAGATTCGATAGATACAATCTATATTGTACATAAGCTTTGGTTGATTGTCGTATAGGTTAGAGATTCTGCAAGATATCGTTAGGTTCTCTAGCTGTTCTTGTAAGAATACAATTAGGTCACAGATCTCGTGTAAATCCTAATTGTGTGCTTTTGATACATGACCTTGTGGACGGTTCCTCAAAGCACAAAATAAGTTTTCCAAAACCTTGATTATATCTAAAGGGAAAATTGTTCTTTATGTATTCTCTATCGAAAGACGGTTTGAGTACAAAAAGCCTTTAACAGCGGTTAAAGCAACTCCTAGGCCTGTAAAGGACGTCAGATAGGGGAATCAAGTGCGTAGGGTCTTGTGGGATCCAAAAGATGTAAGGAGTGCGCAGTAGCTGGTTCGCTTGGAGGGTGGAATCGGTCTTATAGTAAGTTAGTGTTTGTAGACAGTTAATACTGTGTGGTGTTCAATCTGGACGAGGTCCCAAAGTTTTTCTACAAGATAGTAGTTTCCTTGTTAAAAAATCTCTAGTGTCTTGTGTGCTTTACTTTCCGCATTATATCTTTGATTATATAATTAAAGCAACACAAGTAGTACGTTATTAAACCTGCAGTTAAATTCAAATCTTGAATAAAGATTTACAGAGACTTGTCTTTGTAGGAATTGATCACTTGTGATCCAACTCAGGTTTCACAGATTTGGATATTGATTTTTGAGATCATTCATATCTTACCATAAACTCAAGAACCAAACAAAAAGTTGGTAGTATTTCGGTACCCCTGTTTTTTAAAAGGCGTAACTATCTGTGTTTATCAAGGTTCGTGAAATATGGAACAAAGCGTAAGAGCTTGTAACGTACCTGTTAAGAGCATTGCTCGGTCAAACCTACTAGCGTTGGTATGTCAAGCTAGTTGTCAGTTTTAGGTGTCAAAACAAAATTCTTGATTTAGCCTACTAAAGTTTAGATTCAGAATTGGGATATAGAAAAAGTAATTGAGACCTAGAAGACGAAGACAGAGATTACCAAGAAGACATCATATATTCTTCATTGACAAAAGGTTAGTAGGAGTTATATGAAATTTCTTCTATTCTACTAATTTTATCTTTCGAAATAGTTGGTTACTTTAGTAGAGATAGTTATAGCGATTGAGATTGTACTCTTGTCTACATAACCATGTGTTATGTTGGTATATGTTCCCACTATACTAAGTTACAAGATACATGAGGTAGATTTAATACACTTTTCATTATAATGATTTGCTTGCAAGTCACATGTAGGAAAATTGATAAATCTAAGGAGTACTATAAGAGCAGAGTTTATGGATTTTAGTTGAGGACGTATCACACGTCTAAGTACAAGAAAACTGGCCCAACCCAGGTACTTCCATCGGATCCAGTTAAAAACCCTAATTTGGAACTCAGCCGGTTCACGAACCGGTTCGTGTTCAATGGCACCGATTTTTCCTCTTGTATCTCAAAAACATCGATTTCTACACATACATGTACGTGTATAGTAGATTCAATGTATTTGTCCTTGATTCCAAATTCCAGGCGGTTCATGAACCGTCTGGTGAATATTTTTCTGCTGGATTATTCACGCGGGATTTTAACAGATAACTCTTTATCTCTTAGTTGGACTAAGCTTTATCAGAATTTCTTCTGTGATCCATCTGACGAATCTCAATGAGTCAATAAGATAAAGGTGTTCTCATTTCCATTGGATCTCTATCTTGAAGTGGTTAAGAGCTAACAACTACTTGGCAGATAAATGATAAAAGATTTCCAAATGAGATTAACTTAGGGTTTCTTTGTCTGCAAGCTAAGTAACGGGTTCGTTTACACGGGCACTTGCTGAACTTGTGGCACAAGTAATAGGTTGTTTTATCTCAAAGTAACCTATCTTATTGAGAGATATAAATAGAGGATTATAATGAACGAAAACCACAAGCATCAAGCACACGTGAAATTTCTCTGTGGAATTGAGCGTAATCTCTTTGCACTTCGGTGTAGGCTTGTTGTGGCAGTCATCCTCTATTAGGTAGCAGTTCCTCTGTGGGATTTACCTAACGACTATAAAGACTTCTCTTGAGAGTTGGGAAGCACAGGCAGGAGATATTTGCCTTTGTGGTATTTATCGGAATAACCTGTAACCTTGGTTGCCTGATCGCGTTCTTGTCTATTCTACGGTCCTTTTCTTATGCAATAAGGCCATTCAAGAACTGATACGTGACTACAAGGTTTTATTGAAGCAACGTACGGCTGCACACGGTGTTTTAAGACCTATTTAGCTCGAGTTGTGTAAGTTTCTTAAGTGATTCTTTTCACAACTGAGGTAGAGACAAGTTGGGCATAATTTATTCGACTTAGTTGTCAGCCCCCGCTTATAAGTGGATTTCTGTATGACCTGGAGTAATCTAAAAGAAGTCACTTTCGTATGTTAAACTGAAGAGGACAGTTCGAAACATACTGTTGATAATCACGGTTGCAAAGATGAGATTATTGACAAAAACCATTAACATCGGTTAAAGCAACTCCTAGGCCTGTAAAGGACGTCAGCTAGGGGAATCAAGTGTGTGACGATATGTGGGGGATCTAGAGCCGTAAGGAGTGCGACATTAGCCAATTCACTTAGAGGGTTGGAATTGGTCTCTGCTACATCTCAGGCCGAAGTCTTATAGTAAGCTAGTGTTTGTAGACAATTAGTATTGTGCGGTGTTCAAACTGGACAAGGTCCCGAGGTTTTTCTACGGGTTGTAGTTTCCTCGTTAAAAAAATCTCTGGTGCCTTGTGTGCTTTACTTTCCGCATTATATCTCTGATTATATAATTAAAGCAAACACAAGAAGTACGTTATTGTAACCGTTGAGTTGGTCCCAAATCCTTTCGAGGGATTCACCAAGACTTGTCTTGCATTAGGGACTGATCACTTGTGATCCTAACTCCGATTAACAGATTTGTTTATTGATTTTTACGATCGTCCATATCTTACCATAAGACTCACGAGCCCGAACGAAAAGTTGGTTGTATTTCGGTACCCCTGCTTTTTCAGTACCACCAAAGTTCGATGGCACAAATTACTTATGGTGGAAACCTTCTATGAGGTCCTTTTTGCAAGCCCGGGATTTCAAAACCTGGGTCTATGTCGAAAAGGGATACACATCTCCGACTATCACGGTTAAAGGTGAGTCTGTCCCCAAAGACATCGGCGCATATACGATGGGCTTAACGCTATCATTCATGTAATAACACCTGATATTTTCCATCACGTGGCCACATGTAAAACCTCGCAAGAGGCTTGGAATAAATTAATAACCGTCCGCAGAAAAGAATGCAAGGCTTCAAAACCTTATGTCTGACTGGGAAAACCTTCGAATGCTTGAGGATGATACCTTTGAAGATTTTAATCACAAACTTTCCGAGATAGTGAATCCCTGTCACACATTAGGAAAAAACTGGACATTGTGAGCGGAATTCTAAGGTCATTGCCCTCAAGATATGAGTCTAAGAAACATTCCATCCAAGAAGTACACAGCTTAACTATAACAAGAAGTGACCTTGTTAGTAAACTTAAAGTCTTTGATCATGAGCGAAATAGATCAATTGCTTTTAAAGCCGTTAGTCCTTCTTGTACCTCTTCTGACAAAATCAACACTTCCTGGGTTGATATGTGTGATGATCGTTTCGAAACTAAACTATCCTAGTCCGAAGTGATATTGTAGACTTAATCAAGGATTGTGTTTTGGAAACTAAACTTGACAACTGACTTGACATACCAACGCCAGTAGGTTCAACCGAGCAATGGTCTAACACACGTGGCTTCGTCATTTTCAGTGAATAAGAAGTTTCATTCTCTTCGACCTTTACTCGTCAGGGAAAGAAAAAGGCAAAATGTGGGGCAGAAAACACCCTCACCATGAATTCGTGTTTTAGAGGAGAAGATGGATAAGAAAGTTATAAGTGAGAAGCACGGAAGTGTAAGAGTGGATGTGTGGTAGGTCAAAAGGAAAGTATGAACACCCCCTCAAGTAGTAGTACTAGTGAAGCGAAGATATCAGACTAGTGCAATAGTTGTCGAGTAGGTGAGAAGTGGTTGGGCAATAAATGGAGTGTCAGTACTGCTAGAATTGCAGAGTTGACTAGTTATCCAGTTGAGACCTTACTCGCAAACTATATCATGAAGGAAACTCTACCTCGACAACACTTTTTTCTACCGAGTAAAGACAAGAAGTATCCGTACTCGATTGTCTTATCAGTTGTAAACCACAATGTGGCTCGCCTATAAAAGGCCATCTAAACCTCAGTAGAAGGGGTTAAGCAATTGGTAGTAATATTGCTAGTTCCTCATGTCCTTAGTTAGTGAGATTTAAGAGTGAACTAGAGATTTGTAGCTAGAAATCACAATCATTCATAGTGTTATTCCGTGGATGTAAGCCTCCGCATTTAGGAAGAACCACGTAAATCCTTGTGTATCGTCTCTTATTTACTTACTACTGTTTGCTAAATTGTTAGATAATCATCATGTATTAGTACATATCGCATATGTAGGGTTTTGGAATAACATCTTTTGAGGTGTTGCATAATCTCTACTAAGGATTTTACGCAACTATCAATAGCCTTTCTTTACTTGTTACTCAAGAATCCTCTTTTTTTAGGGATTAGAATCCCTTTGGAAGTATGTTTCCACAATTTAGAAGTCCAAAAGGAACACCAAGTTTGGACAATATGTCTCTAAGTTCGTGTACCAGGAAGATACAGTTCACATACTGGATATGTACTTGGGAGCTCATGAAATTCGAAACTGTTCAACTTCGTGTTCCGGGAAAATCCGTTCACGTACTGGATATTTAATTGAGTTCAAGCGAATTCCTGCCCAACTAAGTTTGCGTACATAAAATATCCAGTTCACGTACTTGGTATTTTCCAAGTTTCTTCAAAACTTGATTTGTGCAGAACTTCTTTGGTTTATATCTTTATTGAGTGATTCTTGACTCGTTGGATTCATCTCTTCATTCTCTACAAGATGTAGGTGATTAATTCTTCATTTGAGCATGCTTTTATTTCGCTCCTCTTGGATTTGAGCCATATCACCTGTCGAACTTCACTTTTGTAGCTATTGCTCTTCTGCTGGGAATACCCACCTAACAAAACTAGAAAACAAGCATAAAAATGGTAGTTTACAAGAATTGTAGCAAATACACACATGGAATTAATATTAAAAGCATGTAAAATACGCACTTATCACTTATCATTTTTTTACCATTACACACTTCTTCTTACAAGGTTAATTACTAAATCGACAGACACTGAACTTATGTTTCAGGTATGTTGTACGGATACGGTTACGACACGACACGGTTACGGTGACATGTCAAATCTTAAGAAAGCAGGTTACAGAGACACGATATATACATACACCACTAAAATGAGATTTTACAACAATTTATTCAACATATTAATTTTTTTTTTTTTTTTTTTTTTTTTTGAAGAGCATATTAATTGTTCTTATTTCTAATTCTCAACAATTTATTAAATAAAATTGATAACATAAAATAATGATTAAGTTTTTACACGAACAATGCTTGGATTCGACTAAAATGAGGAAAAAAAATTAGCATCACATACAATTTCATTTGATTTTCTAAACCAATAAAAATAATTTATGGAGTGTCTGAAAGTATCTAATCAGTGTCTTCAATGTGTCCAATGTGGTATTTTACGGGACAGATGATCCCGCGTATCCAACGCGTGTTGAACAAGTGTCAAACGCGTGTCAGACATGCTTGCAGCAATTTTCTAGATGTGTCCGTGCAACACAGGTTTCAGATGACCACGTGCAGAGCAAACATTTGGAGTTGGGAGCTAACAATCCATAGCTTTAGCTGGAATAAGTTGTTTGTTAGCTCTCCAAACAATCTTTTCTTTTCCTTTCTTGTTTCTTTTGAGGGTGCTTTTTTGGCACCCTTTCTCTTTTAATATGATTTTGCCTTTTTCAAAAAAAAAAAAAGCTTAAGCTGGAATTGATGCATCTCATCTAGGGCTGCTAAAAAAAAAAACGAAACCGTGGTGAACCGCACCGAAAAATGCAAAAACCGAACCGAACCGAGGTTGATGGTTATGGTGATGGTGCAAGAATTGAAAAACCGAACATTATGGCGATGACGATGGTTGGGCATATAACCGAACCGAGACACCACGGTGTGCACCGATTAATATGAACCTTTAGCTCTAAGTTAATTTTAACTATCGATTAATAGTATATATTTAAGTTACTAACCCTAAATCAAGTACTTTCTCTACGTCTCATCTCTTTCCCACCTGCAGGGATACAACCACTAGCACCACAACTCTCCTCCATCAAATCAAATACTTTCTTATTCTTCTTTGTTAAGTTTTAACTTGTAAATCCAGTAGAAGAGATATCAAATTTCTCCTCAAAACTTCAAAAGAGCTTTGTGAAGATTTTAGGATGTAATTTGGTGGAATCTATTCAAGATTTCTAGGTATAATCATGTATTTTCTCATTGTGTAATTGAAAACGTTGGTATAAAATAATATAATAATAGAAATTTAATTTAATTTTTTTAAATTATTAATTTGTCGGTTCTCACCAAAACCGAGCCCAAAAAACTGAACCGACTCGGTACGGTTTTAAAACCGAACCGAAGATAAATGACGATGGTGATGGAACAAAATTTGCAGCTCTGTTCATGATTGGAATTTTATTCACAGTTTTAGAGAGGTGAACTTTTCTGCTGACTCACTAGCTAAGAGGGCAGTGAATCTTTCCCTTGGAAACAAGAATATTTACACTCAGAGACATCACTTTATGACTAGTATAGAAATGCCAGGAAAACCATACTACAGATTTTGTTAATTTTTTGTTTCTGCTTTTTGATTCCTGTACTCTTAGTGAGTCATTGAGATTGCTGTATTTGGTTTATTCTTTTGTTTAATAAAATCTATTATTATTGAGCAAAAAAAAAATGGTGCAAGAATTGAAAAAACAGGGACTATGGTGATGGTGATGGCTGGGCATAAAACCGAGCCGAACCGAACCGAGCCATGCGCAGCCCTAATCTCATCTACAAACCATTCAAAGTAGTCTTACCTACCTACAATCTTTGACCCGCCAGAATCAAAGAGAAAGTGGTCTCTTTAGGTCTATTCCTGTCTAATTTCTGTTACAAAGAACCCGTCAAGAGTCTATATCGGTAAGGATCTCTTCCCTCATTTCTCGATCGATTTTTCCAGAGAGAAAAAGAAAAAGGTTTGAAATTTATTATGGCGACAGCTGCATCTGCATATATGAAGCTTCTCTCCATGGGTACTAAAATTGTTGCCGTCGGTAGAAATTATGCTGCTCACGCTAAAGAACTCGGCAACGCCGTTCCCAAGGTCCGATCTCTCTGAAACCTAATCTGGGTTCTTCTCAGATTTTTATTTGACCAATTACATACAATTTTAATTCTGGGTTTTTGATCATTAACCCAGAGAAATGATATTTGGGTAAATCTGATGGATTTGTTCTTTGTGGATTTTTGACGAACATGTTGTGTGGGTGTTTTTTTTTGTTTTGTTTTGTTTAGGAACCGGTGTTGTTTATGAAACCAACATCATCGTATTTGCAAAACGGAGGAACAATTGAAATTCCATATCCTTTAGAATCGCTTGATCATGAAGTGGAATTAGGGGTTGTTATTGGACGAAAAGCTCGAGATGTTTCTGAAGCAGCTGCTATGGATTATGTTGGAGGTATGAAAAGAAGAAGCCATTGCTCATTCCTTTGTGTTGAAATGTGTGTATGTCAATGTTGATGCTTTTTTCGCGTGTCTTGTAGGTTATGCGCTTGCTTTGGATATGACAGCGAGGGAGATACAATCTAATGCGAAGGTAGTGATTGTTTGATTGTACTATAGTTCGTGTGTATGTGTTTGTTTATCGACATGAATATGGCAACTATCGTTTTTATTACCTGATTTTTATTGGTCTTGTCGTGTGATTTCTGTCAGTCTTCAGGCCTTCCGTGGACAGTGGCTAAAGGGCAAGACACATTCACTCCAATTAGTTCAGTTGTAAGAACAATAGCTGCTCTATGTCTTTCTTTTTCTCCGCTTAGTATTTAGAATATTGAATCCTGGAAATAAGAAGTAAAGGCAGTGAGGAAATAATGTCAAGCTGTTAGCCGTTGTTAAAATCTAGAAATATCATCTGATATTCGCAACTTACTCATTAATGTCCTTTGCAGCTGCCAAAATCTATGGTTCCAGACCCGGACAACTTGGAGTTATGGTTAAAGGTTTGTTTATGCTTGCTCTTCTTGTTTATTTTCTAGCTAATTTGCTGCTCTTCTCTCTAAATTAGCTCTCAGTTAGTTCAGATACCGTGTTGTGTCCAATCCTGTAACTGTATCCTAACTACCTCTGTACCAATTGTTTTTCCTTTTTCCCCACAGGTAGACGGAGAAACCAGACAGCTAGGGTCAACCAAAGATATGATCTTTAAGATTCCATTTCTCGTTAGTTACATAAGCTCTATCATGACACTTTTAGAGGGAGATGTCATACTAACAGGTATAACACAATTCTTTTCTCTCCTTTGTTTAGCAGTATTCTGAATTTCTCTTCTGTCGGAGGCATATAATGGCTGTGCTCTCAATGTTTTCAATAACACCTTGACCCACATAAGTAGTGGCACAGGGAGGTAAAGGCATGTGGGATTATATACCTATTTTCGGTAGCTCCTAAGCCTATTTGTCTGATAAACACTCTCAAGTCTGCCCCCATGTCGAAAAAAATTCCTTTTTGCCTCCATAGCCACAATCCACTGCACATACGCTCTATGCGACGACCCAGATCATTCCATTTTTCTGGCCCTTAGCTTCAGCAAGTGTTGTATTATTATTTTTCTTCTGCTTGGCATTCTAATATGCCTAATGGTGATCTTTGTAGGCACTCCACAAGGTGTAGGACCTGTAAAAGCAGGGCAAAAGATAACAGCTGGGATAACAGATCTCATGGATATTTACTTTGATGTAGAGAAACGTAGAAGACAAGTAGGTGGTTGAGACTTGAGATGAACCTCCACCTCTGGCTGTAGTAATAGCAGCTCTGACAGGTTACCGAGTAATTTTTCTTCAGTTCATTTCAACTTTATTATAGTAATGTTATCTCAATACTAGTTGTAATGCCAATAAGAATCTTAAGATACAAGTTCGGCTTGTTGGATTTTGTATATCCATCTATCTTGTAAAGTTACAGGATTGCTGAATAATGATTTTCTGTTGCAAACTATAGTCTATTGAACCTCTTATACATTTACGAATCCTTGCAAAACCCTAAATTTACTGAGAGATTGACATAAGTTTTACACTTTCAGTGTCTGCAGTCTTATCTTATCAGTACTT
This sequence comes from Papaver nudicaule, assembly GCA_023529015.1. NCBI lineage: Eukaryota > Viridiplantae > Streptophyta > Magnoliopsida > Ranunculales > Papaveraceae > Papaver > Papaver nudicaule. Next base: position 14,874 of record JAJJMA010299041.1, read on the forward strand.
TTCACCATTATTATATAACATTTCAGTTGGACACAGGAAAACTGCCTGTTGTTTAGTACATACATGTCGTCCTGGAATTAGCTTTGGTACCTACATTGGTCCATTTCCATGGCGGGTATCAGCGATTGCACAGGGTTCGATTGGGTTGACTTGTTCGATACAGACTTTTTTCTTTTAAACAGATTCAATAGATTGTTCAATAGTTTATTTTCTTTCCGGAAACCTAGTTACTTC
>JAJJMA010299076.1:0-15698 GCA_023529015.1 Papaver nudicaule
ACTTCTTGTGTTTGCTTTAATTATATAATCATAGAATATAATGCGGAAAGTAAAGCACACAAGACACCAGAGATTTTTTTAACAACGAAACTACGACCTGCAGAAAAACCTCGGGACCTCGCCAGATTGAACACCGCACAATACAAACTGTCTACAAACACTAGCCTACTATCTGACTTCGGTCTGGGATGTAGCAGAGACCAATTCTAGCCCTCCAAGCGAACTGGCTACTGTCGCACTCCTTAGGTCTCTATATCCCCCACAGATTGTCACACACTTGATTCCCCTAGCTGATGTCCTTTACAGGCCTAGGAGTTGCTTTAACCGCTTAAAGGCCTGTGTCAATAATTCCGGCTTTGCAACCTCAATTATCAACTGTATATTTGAACTGTCATCTATCAGTTTGACATACACAAAGTGACTTCCTTCGGATTGCTCCAGGTCATACAAAACTCTACTTACAAGCGGGGGATGACAAGTAAACCGAGTAAACTATGCCCAACTTGTCTCTACCTCAGTTGTAAGAAGAATCACTTAAGAAACTTATACAACCGAAGATAACTAGAGGTCTTACAACACCGAGTGCAGCCGTACGTTACTTTCTTTCAACCCTGTGTGTAACGTATCGGTTCTTGAATGGCCTTATTGCAGAAGAGAAAGACCGTATAATAGACCAAAACGTGATCAGGTTACCAAGGTTACAGGTTAACTGATAACAACCACAGAGGTACGTTATCGCCTGCTTGTGCTTCCCAACTCTCAAGAGAAGTCTTTACAGTTGTGTGAGTATAAATTCTGCATAAGCACTTCATACCCGACAGTCATCAGATCTATAATAATGCTACAATCATATACACGGTATTTATTCATATATGAGAGGAGAATAAGAACAATACCTAAGAGAAGATGTAAAATAAGACACAACTATCAACTGAATTTCATTCTTAGATAATACATGGATATGACCCTTTAGAAGTTTAGAGGAGAAACTAACCTAATCCCACTCTCATGACTTAGGTTATACCAAAAATCCAACCCTTACAATGGTTCTCGAGCTCGCCTTATATAGGCCGAGCCTGAAGTGGTTTACAGCTAATAAGATAAACTACTCAATCGTGGTGGTGTCAGAGCTTGTCGAGTAAGGCGGTTCCTTCGGTGAGTCCTCCGAAGATGGCTTCATATTCTTATCCTTCGATCGCTTGTGCGAGTCTTCTATCATCGAGTTCTTCCTCGAGGTCACTTTGCAGGTTAACCCGAAGTATGGCTGCGACATCTTCGGGTTGGGCCTTGTCCTTCTAATATCGACACGTGTCCCGAAGGTGTTTTACCCTCCACAGTTTGCCTCTTTTCTTGTCCGAAGATCGACGAGGTTCGGAGAAGAAAACTCCTGGTGCTTCACCTTCCTCGACACGTGTCCATCGTTTAGTTTCCTCAACTGACACACGTTGCTTTAATGGTTTTTCCAAACCATCGTCAGTTTCTACCTTTTACTGGTTGCGTCAGTTCCATACATTCTATTTAAACCCATTCTCCCTCTCTTTCTCCATTCTTCCTCTTCCTTATTTTAAAATTTTCACCGCCTTCTCAGTTTTTTAGTTTTCGAAGCTTTCTCCCGTCGTCTTCTTTCGTGATTTTATCTCTCAAGCATGGTAAGCTTTATTGATGGTCTTCTGATGTATTCTCCCTTTCTTGATTCATGCTTTTTTGTCTTCTTTCTGACTTCTTTTGCTGTATTCAGGCTCCCAAAAAGAATGCTCCGGCCGGTGGTAAATTTCCCCGTAAGATGGTTGATCCTGAGCTTCTTACTTGGGAAGAAAGAGCTGAGATTTATGGCTTCAAAATAAACATTTTCCCCTGTAAGAGCCTGGGTAGGGTTAATTTTTCCCCTGAGCTTATTTCTGCGAACGAGTGTAATAATAGAAAGATAATCGTTTCCGGCGAGCAGCTCGGTGCCGGACTTCCCATCCCTTTATACAATCCTACAAATCCTCTATTTTACGAGATATATTCTCGGATTTCTCCTCCTTGTGGTGTAATGCAATTAAATGGAAATTCTATCCGTGTTATTCGTGAGTGGGTGGCTCGTTCGGAGGGGAAATCGTATTATTATGAGAAGCTTCCCCAGGATCCTGACCATCCTCCAAGCTTCTGGACTGCTGATAATTTTTTCAAGCACTATAAAGTAGAGAAGAATTTACTCAAGAAAAAGGCTCCTTGGAGTGTGAGCCTTGGCAAGGTGCCACACTTTGAACATGTTCTAGGCGATGTGGACCCCTCTGGATCTAATTCGAACTCGCTTATTCGCCATTCTAGCGACGAAGTGTGGTTCTCTAAGCCTGTGCTCATCGAGGGCCCATTTCTCTTTGGTGTTATTGACAAGGAGGGCAAGACTGAGCGAACGAGTTTCGCGGATGAGCATAATTTCCCTGTTGTCGATTTCTACAATATACACTTCTCCGAAGAGGAGAAAAAGAAGTCTCAGGAAAGGATCACCGCCTATAAAGCGAAGGTATGATATGATTGTTTTCTGTTTAGACGTTTCTGTCAATCATTTTCTCATTGTAGCTTTCTCTTTCCTCAGAAAGAGGAGCAAGAGAGACAGAAGAAGCAACAAGATCAGGGGGAGGTTGCTGAACTGAAGAAAAGGAAAAGACCCCCGAAGCCTACTGGCGCTGGGAAGGGGGCAAGTGGTCAGGTGATAAACACAACGTGCCTCAGTTATGCAATGGGTATGAATACCTGCCTCTGTTTAGAACCTGACAAATTGACTACTTTTCAGCTTGAGGAGGTGATTTCTAGTAATGATAGCAGGATGGATTTCTCGCTGTGTGAACCTAATCGCGCGAGTGTTGCTGCTGGTATTAAAAGAATTCTGAAGACTGCTGCCTCGAGGCTAGTGGGTTCGAAGAGGTATCCCACAAGGGCCGCTGGTAAAGGAGTTGTCGCACCCTCGAATGTCTCTGTCGAGGACGTGGATGATGAAGAGACCGAGGATGATGAGAGCATTCCTTCCTTGAAGAGGAATAAGAAAGGTCATGTCTCTGGACATTCTTCCCAAGGTTTGGCTTCGGGGCAACCTACTAACGTCGTTGTTCCGATCAAGGAGCCCGTTGCCTCTGCTTCTGCCGATGCCACTGCTGCTGATTTCGAGTCCTACCTTCACAAGTCTAGTATGAATTTGAACGAGTATGGTTCAAATGATCATTTGGTTGATGCTTCGCTGGGTTGGCAATCTCAGCCTTCTTTAGGCGGCCCCTCGGTTCCTATTAGCTTCGTTCAGAGATCTTATTCGGAGCAAGAGGTTCAGAAGTTCGTGGAGCGGAGTTCCATCCCCGGTCCTTACGCTAAGATATTGCCAATCACCTGAAGGCGTAGCTAAAGATCCTCATATTCATCAGCTCAACCCCTTTGTTGCCAAATTTATCTCACAAGTTTTTTCTGGTTCCTGGGATAGAAAAACTCTTGCCTCGGCGTGGACTATGCATCAAGCATTCATCGAAGCCGTAAGTGTCTCTTGACTGATCCATTATATGTTGTGGTTTGTTTGCCTAATTGTGTGATGTTTTATTGTGATAGTATCACCACCATGGGATGTTTTTACTGGAGCTGTCTCGTGCTCAAGGGTTTGAGATTACTCGCCTAGATCAAGAAGTTCTTCGTTTGCAGCAGGAGAACAACAGCCTTTCAAGAGATCTCGAGAAGAGTAGAGGTGAGATAGTTGGTTGGCTATCTAATTTCCTTCTGTATCTTTTTGTGGAGCATTGTAATTGACGTCCTTTTGCTTTGCTCGGTATCAGGTGATGTGAGAGACTTGGGAAAGCAGCTTGAAAAAGTTCTCGGGGAACGAGACACCTTTTCCGAAAACCTTAAGACTCAGAGCGAACTAGTTTCTCAGCTGGATACACAGCTGAAGAGTAAAGATAATGAGCTTGGGCTTTTGTGAAATGCTTGCGAGGAAAAGGATGGCGAGATCAAGCTTCTAAATGAGGAGGTTTTGAAACTGAATGAACATATCAAGGGGGAGGATGATCGGAGCTTTGTTCAGCCGCATGCATGGTCGATATTTGTTTAGGGAATTCGGAATGTGGCCTCCTTTTTATCGCCTTGGTGTGAATGATCCTGATGCTTCACTAGATTCTGATAAAGAACTAGTTTATATCCAAGATGTTCGGGACATAATAGCGTAGCTGCGAGAGGAGAATGCTGGGGTTGAGGAGTCTGAAGAAGTGGGTAGTGAAGATGTTGATACTGACGGTGATAATGAGAATGTGGGGGGAGAGGATGAATTGATGGGGGATTCTGGTAATAACCAGTCAGAGGGCGAGGAGAAGAATGAAGGATATGATGATCGGATGGAGAAGAAAGAAGGGGTCCATGGTGAAAATATTGGTACCGAAGAGTCGACAAAGGAATCCTCGAAGGATTCTGTCGAAACTTCTGGCAACGAGATTGGAAAGGATGCCGAAGCTGGTGGTCAAGCTGTTAAAACTGCCATGGACGGCATTCCCGAAGTTGTGAATGCGAAGGATGATGGCGAGTCTGGTAATCCTACTGCAAAGAATGGTCCCGAGGATGCTTCCAAAGTTGACGATGCCGTCGTTAAGGAGGTTCTTGAAGACACAAAGTAGAAGATGGTCCATCCCTTCTGCTATCTTGTTGTTCTTTTTATTTCTTTGTTGCCTCTGTATTGCACGTGACTTGCAAGGCTGGTTGTTTGTTTCTCCCTCGGATTATGTACCGTTTGATTCTTGTTTCTTTGTGGAATGAAGCTATTGCGTTTGCAAAATTTCTTAGCGTAAACTGTTTTTTGAGCCACTCGTGATTCGAAACACGAAGTTGTCCTTGCAATGCTCTAGGTTCTTATGGTTACTCAGGTGAAACTCCAGGGCTTACTTCGATGTAAGAGATAGTAAACCAAGCTAGTGGGGGCTTATGGATCACCCTTCCCAAAGGCTTTTAGTTACTTGCCTGTTTTAAAGCAAACATAGGATATCGAGGTCATAGGTACCCGTTTTGCCTCGGTATGTTGGGTGGATATCGAGGATACCAAGTATCCTCCAAGAGAATATGGTGTTATTCTGATGATCCATTTACCCTAAGTATAGTGAGGAACTTATGGTGGGTAGCTGCTATGATTGTTCCTTGATAATAAAGTAACACAATGGGGGAGTGCCGGTCAAGGCTGGAGCTTAGACATGGTACTATTCTCCTATCGCGGCCTAGAGTTCGACCCCTCTGTTTCTCGACAGCCCCTCCTCGAGGCTAAGTGTTGGTTTTTTAGAGGAGGTCCCTCGGCTGCATGATTCGCTTGCTATTCCCATGAATACACGTGAATCAGCTGCCTCGGGGTTCCATCCACCTTTAAAGGTAGATGTTAATCCCATTTATTGTCCCCTCGACGCCCCAGAAAGAGAGGTCCTCATGGTCGTGTGGTAGTGGGTTCAAATGCTTCATTGGCTTAGGTAGCCTAGATGCAAGATACCCACCGCTAACGGGGTGTCTTGTGGGTAGAGGACTGTGTCATATAGCTCGTAGGGCCCTTACGGCTTATATGATCATCAGCTCTGTGCCTGTTATTCGAGGTCTTTTTTATGTTTTTTGGCGTCCGGGCCTTGGCGTTAAGGCCTTGTAATTTTATTTGCGTCGAGGCACTAGGGGAGATGGCGTTGTTGGTCAGTTCAGTTCTTATGGCGTGAGATCCTTTGGAGATCTGCCTATTTGAGTAAGGCTTTTGCCTGCCTTTGTAGAATTTGGAGTTTGATTCGAGACACGGTTGTACAAAGTTTGGTAATAATTTTCTTTTACTCAAGGATACATAAATATTTTTATGAATAATATTTCCTTATGTACTTCACATTCCAAGCATTGTCGAGTCCTGTCCCATCTTTTTCGTCGATTAGTTTGTATGCACCTTTCCCTGCTACTTGTTTACTTTGAACGGCCCTTCCCAGATTGGCTCTAGTTTTCCTGCATTTCCCTTTTGGTAAGGCGGGATTTCACGCAATACCAGCTCACCGGGCTGGAATTCTCTTTTGATGACTTATTTGTTGTATCCTCGAGCTAGCTCTTGCTGGTAGTTGATGATGTGTTGCCGAGCTTCTTCTCTAGCTTCTTCGAGGTCGTATAGCTTTGCATAGATTAAGTCTGCTGTGAGATTTTGCTCCCATGATTTGTATTTATCCGTTGGTATCTTTTTCTCTGTAGGCAGCACTGCCTCGGTCCCATATGTTAGGTGAAATGGAGTCATTCCTGTTGCACGTCTTCGAGAAGTTTGGAATGCCCATAGTACGTTGTACAGGTGCTCGCACCACTGTTTTTTGTGATGTAATACTTGTTTTTTCAAGTTATCCCCTGTTGTTTAATTGGTTGCCTCGGCCTGGCCGTTGCTTTGTGGGTATATTGGTGTCGAAGTTCCTAGTCTTACGTTATACTGGTTTAGCAATTCTCTCACGTCAGCACTTAGGAACTCCTGAGCTTTATCCGAGACTATCTCGGCAGGAACCCCGAATCGACAGAATATGTTTTCCCAGAAGAAGGTGAACACCTCTCGGCCTGTGTGGTTTCTTAGAGCTTTAACCTCGATCCATTTTGAGAAATAATAAGTTGTCACGATAATGTACCTTATTTGCCTTGTTCCTGGAATGAATGGACCGATGATATCTACACCCCATTTGGCGAAGGGCCAAGGGCTTAGTACTGGATTTAAGTTTGTTGCTGGTGCATGAATTCTTTTAGCGAATCTCTGACAAGGATCACATTTCTGGGATATGTCTTTTGCGTCGGCATGCATGTATGGCCAGTAGTACCCCTGGGCCTTGGTTCTCTGTGCGAGGGCTCTTGCACCACTGTGAGTTCCTGCTTCGCCACTGTGTAGTTCCCTCATTAGTGACACACCGTCTAGTCGATGAACACATCTTAGCGGCGGTCCCAGGAATGATTGTCGATATATGACTCCATCTAAAAGTCGATAATTTGTTGATCTACTCATTATTTTATGTGTTTCAAGTGGACTACTTGATAAATCCTTGTTCTCCAGGTATTTCCTTATGGGTGCCCTCCAGTCATTATCTTCGTCTTGGATGGCCATAACGAGTTCCTCTCCGAAGTCTTCTATCGAAGATTTCTTTATTCTGCCAATCTCGATGGAAATGATGTATCGGTCTGTCATTTTTGAGGCGATAAACGCCAGGGCATCTGCATGCCTGTTGTCTTTCCTACAGATGTGGTGAATTTTTAGATGGGAATCTTTGTCATTAGCCGTCTTGCTAGTTTCTTGTATTTTGATAGTGAATCGTTGGATTGGTAGCGACCGTCGAGCTGTCGTACTACGAGTTGTGAATCTGTGGTTATGCGTGCCTCTTGGATCTCCATTTATATCATGTACTTTAGAGTATGAATCATTGCCTCATACTCGGTTTCGTTATTTGTTGCTTCGAACTCCAATAGGAGATCATATACTGTACGCTTCCCTTCTGGCGAAGTGAAGACTATGCCAACTCCTCGACCATCTCCATTTACTGATCCGTCAATGAATACCTCCCACCTCCGAGGATGGCATTGCTCCAGCAGGTCTGGTAGTCCTTCTTCGTCCTCAATCCCTAGTATTAGCTCTTCTTCGTAATCTTCTTCGATTGGGAATTCTGCTAAAAAGTCTGCGATAATTTGTGATTTTAATATTGTTGAAATTTCGTAGACCACGTCATACTGGCCTATTTGTGCGTTCCATTTCGCAATTCTCCCTGCTGCCTGCTTATTTTTTAGAACGGATTCGATTGGTGTTTTGGTTAGCGCAATGATTTTGTGGGCCTGGAAGTACGTTCGAAGCTTTTGAGTTGCTACTACCAACGCAAGTATGAGCTGTTCCAGCTTGGTGTAGTTTTTCTAAGTCTTGAATAGTGTCTTGCTGATGTAGTATACCGGCTTTTCTTCCTTTCTGGTGGTTACAAGGACTGCACTAATGGCGTCCGAGTTGGCTGCAATGTAGAGTCTCAAATCTTCATCCTTCTTTGGGCGTTGTAGAGCTGGTAAGCTTGCCAAGTAGTTTTTGATTCCTTGAAATGCAGCCTCCCTCTCATCTGTCCATACGAACTTTTCTCCCATTTTCAAGATGCTAAAGAAATTTTTGCGTCTGTCCGAAGATCGAGCAATGAATCTGCTAAGGGCTACCAGCCTTCCATTTAGGGCTTGTACGTCCTTTACAGTTGTGGGCGACGGCATCTCCCGGATCTCCTGTACCTTCAATGGATCTGCTTCGATACCAGTCTTCGTGACAACGTATTCCAAAAACTTTCCCGAAGTAACTCCGAAGATGCATTTTGCTGGGTTGATTTTCATATTGATTTGGCGAATTTTTTCCAGTATTTCTCGTAGGTCTTCGATGTGAGTTTCCGCCTTTTTCTCTTTACTAGCATGTCGTCTACATATGCCTCAACAGTCTTTTTAACCAGGGACGGAAGATATTCTCCATAGCTTTTTGATACGTGGCACCGACGTTCTTTAATCCAAACGGCATTCTTGTGTAACAATATAACCCGTTGGATGTTAGAAATGATGTGTGCTTTTGATCTTCTTCTGCTAGAGGAATCTGGTTGTAACCAGAGTAGCCATCCATGAAACTTAATAGCTCATGTCCTGTTGTTGCATCCACCATTTGATCTATGCTGGGAAGTGGGTGTGGATCTTTAGGGCATGCCTTGTTCAGGTTGCTAAAATCGATGCAGATCCGCACTCCCTTGTTTTTCTTTGGAACGATGACCATATTCGAAATCCAGTCTGCATATTGTATTTTCTTGATGATTCCTGTTGCAATCATCTTGTTGAGCTCTGATTCCACCGCCGTCTGATATACATCTGCTAGCTTTCTAGGTCTTTGCTTGAATGGCCGCACCGAAGGGTTTATGTCTAGGTGGTGACATGCTAAGCTTGGGTCGATTCCCGACATCTCGCTCATTCTCCAGGCAAAAACATCTGCGTATTCCTTTAGTAAGCTTTCCAGTTCTGCACGCTGTTCCTGTTTCATTAATGTTCCAATTTTTACAATCTTTGGTTCCTCACTAGTTCCGATGTTTACGTCCTCGGTGGGCTCCGTCGGGGTAAAGTTTGGTGTTTCCTCGTTCATTGCAGTAGGATCCTTTAGGGCTTCCTTCGTGATTGCTCCCTCGTCTCCTCTGATTACTTGATTAATTTCTTTATCGATCATTTCTGCCTTTTGCTGTCTGCGCCGCTCTCTTCGATTCCGTCTTGCGTACCTTCTTTGCTCGATGTCCTTTTCGTGACACACCTTCGACTTCATGATTTCACCTTTTATTTCACCTATACCGGTAGGAGTTGGGAATCTGAGTTTCTGATGCAGTGTAGAAGGTACTCCCAAGATCCCGTGCATCCATGGTCGTCCCAAGATTGCGTTGTATGGTGACTCTATGTCCAGGACACAAAATGTGGTTTGCAGCTTCATCGACCTTACGTAAATTGGCAATGAGACGTCACCCTTTGGCTTCGAAGCTCTCCCGTTCAATCTGTATATGGTATAATCCGAAGGCACCAGCGAGGTACTTTAGAAGAATTTCCTGTATGCCATCCCGAAAAGGACGTCTACAGAGCTCCCTGGATCAATCAATATCCTTGGCAATGATACTCAATTTATGTTTATAGTTATTACAAGGGGAGTGTTGCTCGGGCCGTCTTCGAGAAGGTCGTCTGCTGAATAAAATATTGGCTCCAACTGCCATGACTCGAATGTCCTTGCCTCAGCAACAATCATTATCTCCTTTCCATCTTTGTCTCTCTTGTGGATCCTTCCGGTGATGTTACTTCGCGATCTGGTGCTTTCCCTCGAGTGAACCATTGAGTTGCGATGGGCACTTCGTACCGAAATTCCATTCCGCCTTATCATTTTGATGATCTGTTTTGACGTCTTTTTCTTGTGTAAGTGACCCTACAAAACGCAACCGACAAGTGAGGTCCACAGTTGTTATTGTGCCCCAGTGGTCTGACATGTGTTATTATTTTGTCCATATTATTTTTGTAGGGTTGTTAGAATTGTTTCCTTTTTTGCTGAAACCTTATTTTGTACTATCTTTGATGATGTTTCACCGGGAAACGTATGGTGTGCCTGGTTGGACCTCTTCCTTTCAAGGCTTGGATTCCTTAAAGAAGTATTGATCTTATCATGCTGATATTTTCCCAAAACCCTTGGACGTACTAAATCTTTTAAGATCTTTAAACACCCAAGGCGGTGGAGCTCAAAAAATGATAAAAATGTAATGAAAATACGATTTTAAAGAAGAGTTTGAAAACCCTAGATTTTTTTTTGGAAAATTTGAAAATCACAGGCAAACCCTAAGTTGTTTTAACCAGTCCCTGTTTCTAGCCAAACTGTGTGAGTATAAATTCTGCATAAGCACTTCATACCTGACATCCATCAGATCTATAATAATGCTACAATCGTATACACAGTATTTATTCATATATGAGCACGAGGAGAATAAGAACAATACCGAAGATAATATAAATAAGAGAAGATGAAAAATAAGACACAACTATCAACTGAATTTCATTCTTAGATAATACATGGATATGACCCTTTAGAAGTTTAGAGGAGAAACTAACCTAATCTCACTCTCACGACTTAGGTTATACCAAAAATCCAACCTTACAATGGTTCTCGAGCTCGCCTTATATAGGCCGAGCCTGAAGTGGTTTACAACTAATAAGACAAACTACTCAATCGTGGTGGTGTTAGAGCTTGTCGAGTAAGGAGGTTCCTTCGGTGAGTCCTCCGAAGATGGCTTCACATTCTTATCCTTCGATCGCCTGTGTGAATCTTCTATCATCGAGTTCTTCCTCGAGGTCACTTTGCAGGTTAACCCGAAGTATGGCTGCGACATCTTTGGGCTGGGCCTTGTCCTTCTAATCTTGACACGTGTCCCGAAGGTGTATTACCTTCCACAATAGTCGTTAGGTAAATCCCACAAAGGAACTGCTACCTAATAGAGGATGACTATACCACAACAAGCATTCACCTAAGTGAAAAGAGTTTACGATCAATTCCACAGAAAAACTTCACGTATGCTTGATGCTTGTGGTTTTTCGTCCTGAAACCCTCTATTTATAGCACTCAATAAGATAGGTTGCTTAGGAATAAAGCAACAAGTTACTTGTCCCGCAAGTTTGGGAAACCCTAACTTGCAAACCAAGTAAACACAGATTTATCTCAATTGGAATTCATTAAACATTTATCTACCAAGTGGTTTATTAGCTCTTAACCACTTCAAGATAGAAATCCAACAGACCAGAGATAATTTATCTTATTGACTCGTTGAGAATCGTTAGATGGACCACATAAGATATTTTGTGATAACCAGGTCCAACTAAGAGATAAAGGAGTCAGAGTTTAACCCGTGTGAAGTTCCAGAAGAATATCCACGTAGACGGTTCGGGAACCGTCCTTCTGAATTAAGACCCAATACATCGAATATGTGGTTCACGTAACTGTACGTGTACAAATTGATGTTTCGGAACTCATGAGTGAAATCTGGAGTCACTGTTCACGAACCGGTTCGGAAACTGTTGTTACTCAGAATAAGGGTTTAACTGGATCCGCTGGAAGTTCTGGGCTGGGCCACTACTTAGACCTATTATACGCCCTCAACTATAATCCACTGGACTCTTTCTCAAGAGTACTCCTTTAGATTCACTCATGTCCTACAAGTGATTTGGAAGCAAACCATTGCTATGGAAAGATGGTATCGAATCTATCTCATACATTCTTGTAACCTTAGTATTTGTGGGACAAATACCAACATAACACATGGTTATGTAGACAAGAACACGATGTCAATCGCTATTAGTATCTCTACTAAAGTAGCCGACTATTCCGAAAGATAGAATAAGTAGAATAGAAGAATTTCCGTAAAAGTCATAACTCCTGCTAACCTTTTATCGATGTAGAATAATTGATGTCTTCTTTGTCTTCACAGTCTTCGTCTTCAAGGTCTCTACTACTTTGTCTATATCTCAATTCCGAAATCTAAACTCTATTAGGCTAAATCAAGATTGTGTTTTTACACCTAAAACTGACAACTAACTTGATATACCAACGCTAGTGGGTTTGACCGGACAATGCCCTAACATATTGTCTTTGATATAGTAAGTTACACATGTTTTTCAGTCATAACATATACCCAGCATTTTCTTGTAGGATCCTTTCACTAATTTCTTCTGTGCAATTTCAGTGTTAAACCAAACCAGAACGGTATTATTGCAAATGGAGAATCCTCACAATTGATTCATAGAGAACATATCAAACCTTGAATCATTTCTTTTTCTGGTACCCGACCAGATTGTAATTTCACAATAAAAGGTAGAATTTGGATTGTTTTTGATATTCTATACAAGACTTTAAAAACAGTTTAATCGGCATAATTATTATTCCAGGGATGTTTTATCACTAATTTTTTCAGTCGTAACAGATATCCATCATTTGCTTGTACGATCCTTTTACTAAATTACTTTTCTGCAATGTCAGTGTTACACCAACCCAGAACGGTATAATTGCAAATGGAGAATCCTCACAATCGAAGAGCAAGTCAACTTCCATTGATATACAGAAATGACTCATTATTGGCTATGTGCTCAGGTGTGTACGTTATGTAACCTTGTACCACCAGGGTTATTCATATAACTATAACTCGGTTCTTTCCCAGTAAGATTTAGACATGTTGCTCAAAATGTGACCGTATTTGATGGATAATTCGTGAGTCTATGCTTTCATTCCATTTTGTATATCCCTTGCACACTTGTAATACCAACAGTCAAGTAAAATAGAAAATAGGTCAAGAGCATGGCATTTGAATATTTACAAATGAGACATCTCATAATGACATTCTGCATACCCTTTTTTTCACACAATCTGATTACGTCCTGTGATGTGATTACCCCCAAGTTATGATTATCATGCATTTAATGTTATGAGGGTTAGTTGCATCTGAAGAATCCTTCGTGCCATTTTTCAAATTCTTCTAGTTGCCTGTCAACTTTTGCTCAAAGAGCCAATAGTTATGTCTTCAATTTTGCAAGCAGATGGAGTGAACTTGCTAATCTAATGATTTCTCCAGCGTCCATTCAGCAATCTATCCAGTTGACTTTGTGTGTATTCTTTTGTCATTCAAATGCTTCAAATAAACTATCTGACAAAGCTGTGCAGAGCGGCTGTACCTTTTATTTCAGTTACTGGGTTGGTTCTTACTAATGCGTACTTTTAGTTTGTACATTCCTTTTGAGTAAAATTCCTTGATAGTGGTAATTGTCATATTGACATTGACTTTGTGGTTCAGAGTTAATTGGGCAATGCTGAAGTTAATAGTTTCGTCATAAATTTCTAGCGACCTTCGACAACCGTTATTTGTCTTAATTTTCAATTCAACAATTTTTGGTTTCTTAAAAGAGTACGAGGATGTTAATGAGTTTGGTTTCTATTACTGCCCTAACAACAAGTTTTGAACATATGATGCCGATATGTAATTTGGTGCTAAGGAAGTATTAAGAGTAGAAAACAAAAGAGAACCCTGCGTTGCGTATATAACTGTTTTTTCATTGGTATATGTTGCATTCTTTGCTAGTTCTTTCGAGCCTTCCTTGGTAAGGACATCTTCGATTATATGGCTATGGGTGTTTATTCTTTCTTGGAAAATTGAGTTATTATAGTTGCGAATTATTTCTAATTCACTTGATTTTGTTCGTTATAGGTACCGTTTGAATTGTGCAACTCAGGTACTCAATCTGTTTTTGGAGAATTAGACTTGTCTTTTTCTATATGTTTGGGAATTTGAATATGTGAATATATAGTGCTTTCGTTAATTGTGGATTTTGAACTCTAGTCAATATTATTCAAGTTGTTTGTGAATTTTTTTCTATTTGTGTTGTAAAACTTAATGTTTATTCAATTTAATGGTGTGGAAAACTGAACTGTTCTTAGATTTTTTCAGTCAGATTCATGCCGGTGAGATACCAGTGAGATTCAGGACAATTAGGTTTTCACTGAAACATAATTTGAAATAAGTGACCTATTCACCGTGCTACAAAGAAATTGTTTTTAAATGACAAAACTTTAACTGACGAGACAATATTGTACTATCTAATTTTGTTACATAAATGCCAGGAATACTTGGTTGAGAATGTACATGAAAACCTATTAATTGGACCATAACACGGTTTGAATTAACATAAACTGTGCACGACTTTGCTATATGATTATGAATTACATGATAGGTATTGCATTAGAATGCTTGGTCGAGCTGCATCATTAAGAGAATGCTTGTCTATACACAATCTTTACATCTGACTAGAGATACTGGGATGCATCTTACTGAGAAATTAACGTTGACGTATGAAAAGAGGAAGAGGAACAATAAACAAGAAATCTGAAGGTGAAACTGCTATTTTGTGATAAAACAACATGATCTTGCAGTTGAGAAGAAGGGATACATTTACACGACCTTGTGAGGCAAGGCTCTCTCACATGATGTGATATGCCTTGCAGTTGGACACAAGCATAATCTTACACATTTCTATTTCGTGGGCCTGATTATATAAAAGATCACCAGAAGATCAAGGCAAAAAGTACATCGGTGCAAATGGTTGTTGTAGATTGGTAAAGATCTGACAAAAGAGAAGATAAATCTTGGTGGCCATCCTCGTCCTGGGAGAATTGTTCGAGACAAGGTGATCATGAGTTATTCGACATTGTAAACATAAAGGTACATGTGCAACAACATACAACCTTGGACAGACACAGATAGTACTACATGATAACTATCCCAGTGAAAAAAAATTATTTATTGAAGAACTTCTTTAAAGGAGATGGTGCATATTACAAGAGAATCAACGAACATCCTTGCAGCCTTCTGGGGCCATCCAAAGGCATATACAGTTCTGGACTAGAAAACAGTCTCTCCAAGCTACTCTATCTTCGAGAACCTGAGCATAGCTCAGTGGTTTCTCACCGGCCTCCCTCTCCTTCGAGGAGGGCTGAGGTCGAACCTCAGTAGTATCAGAATGAAAAAAAAAACTATTATATTTTCTGGGAAACCTAAAACTCAAGATGTCATGTCGGGTAGGTTCAATAGTACGCCACTGGTCTAGGATGTACATCTTAGTCTATATACATCTATATACATTTGTTTTCAAAATCCCTCTTTTATCAACACTAGTCTTGGTCATTTAATTTTATTTACCATCTATCATATGATTTCTTGCCATCAAATTTTGCACAATTTTAACACGTTTGTATGTTTATGTGAATAACTTTTATGTTATTTTGCATTTAGATGCCATTTGTTTCCCAAATCTCGCTTCTATCACCACTAGCGTTGGTCATTTTTTTTTAATTCACCATCTATCATTTGATTTATTTATATCACTCTTGCACTTTCCTTGCACCTATTCATAACTATATGAGCATCCCTTGTTTGGTCTTCAAAGGCATACATACTGATTAACTGGTAAATAAAGTCCAGGGTCGTCTTATGTTTTCGGAAGGCTCTAAGCGAACTCATAATTTGGGGTCTTTAATGTATCATGCGTAAGGCGGCCGAAGGCCGCAATTTTGTTTAACCAGGTGTTTTCAAACGAGGCTTCCGGCAATCAGTTTCTTATAAATGGGCTAAAACCAAACTTGACATGATTAAATTGAAATCAAA
>JAJJMA010299076.1:25698-50886 GCA_023529015.1 Papaver nudicaule
AACCACTTGGCAGATAAATGTTAAAAGATTTCCAAATGAGATTAACCTTGGGTTTATTTGTGGACAAGCTAGATAAATGGTTCATTTACAAGGGCACTAGCTAACTTGTAGCACAAGTAATTTGTTGCTTTATCTCAAAGGAACCTATCTTATTGGGAGCTATAAATAGAGGATTAACGAACGAAAACCACAAGCATCAAGCATACGTTAAATTTCTCTCTGGAATTGATCGTAAACTCTTTGCACTTTGGTGTAAGCTTGTTGTCGTAGTACATCCTCTATTAGGTAACAATTCCTCTGTGGGATTTACCTAACGACTATAAAGAGTTTTCTAGAGAGTTTGGAAGCACAGGTTGGAGATATTTGACTTTGTGGTATTTATTGGATTAACCCGTAACCTTGGTTGCCTGATCACGTTCTGGTCTATTCTACAGTCCTTCTCTTCTGCAATAAGGCCATTCAAGAACTGATACGTGACTACAGGGTTTTAACTGAAGCAACGTACGGCTACACGTTCGTGTTTGTAAGACCTAGTTAGCTGGAGTTGTGTAAGTCTCTCAAGGGACTCTTTTCACAGATGAGGTAGAGACAAGTTAGTTTTAGTTTACTCGGATTACTTATCAGCCCCCGCTTGTAAGTAGATTTCCGTATGACTTGGAGAAATCCAAAGGAAGTCATTTTCGTATGTTAATCTGAAGTGGACAGTTCGAAACATACAGTTGATAATAGAGGTTGCAAAGCCGAAGTTGTCAAAAAGGCTTTAACAACGGTTAAAGCAATTATTAGGCCTGTAAATGATGTCAGCTAGGGTGAATCAAGTGCGTAGGATCTGTGGGGATCCGATACATAAGGAGTGCGACATTAGCCAATTCACTTGGAGGGTTCGAATTGGTCTCTGCTACATCTTAGACTAAAGTCTGATAGTAGGCTAGCGATTGTAGACAGTTAGTACTGTGCGGTGTTCTAACTGGACGAGGTCCCAAGAATTTTCTATTGGATTGTAGTTTCCTCGATAAAAAAATATCTGGTGTCTTATGTGCTTTACTTTCCGCATTATATCTCTGATTATATAATTAAAGCAAACACAAGTAGTACGTTATTATAACCTTAGAATTGGTCCCAAATCCTTTCAAGGGATTCACTAAGACTTGTCTTGTGTTAGGGACTGATCACTTGTGATCCTAACTCAGGTTACGTAGATTTGGATATTGATTTTTGAGATTGTCCATATCTTACCATAAGACTCACGAGCCCAAACAAAAAGTTTGTTGTATTTCGGTACCCCTGCTTTTTCAATTGGTATCAGAGCCGGCAAACACATTAAAATGCGTAATTGTCTGTGTTTATTGAGGTTCGTGAATTATGGAACAAAGCATCAGAGCTTGTAACATACCACTAAAGTTTGATGGCACTAATTACCTATGGTGTAAAACTGTCATGTGTAGATGGTGAAAAATGGAAGAGGGATAAAAATGTAAAATGTGCTTCTGTTATGCTTTGCCAAGAGGCGATTGTTTACTTAGACAGATTTCTATAGTTTCAGAATACAACCTGTTCTGCAAGCTGAATATGCTCCCTATGTGTTCCCTCTTATAGCTTCCGAGCGGAGGGAATAATATCGTAGTGGGATTGCCTACTCAGGCAGATCTCTAGCTCAGAATACAACACGTTCTGCAAGCTGAATATGCTCTCTATGAGTTCTCTTTTATAACTCCCGGTGGAGAGAATAATATCTTGGTGCAATGCTAAATACCCCACCAACTCATAAACCCACCAATTTACTCCATGTCGACATCGCCTCGAATTCCTCGACATCAGAACTAAATTGCTCATTGGTACATGGTGGAGAATTGATAGAGATGCACCCTCTCGGGTTTCCTCCTCAATATTTAAAGACCTCATGCCCTCGCCTAAACTTGATAAAATCAGACTCTGTCTGTCTATACTAAAATTCATGAATTCTGATATCTCGGAGAATTTTATATTAATCCAGAACTACAACAATCTGGAATTTGTGCAATAGCACGCCATGGCCTAAACATACTACGGCTTAAACACGAATGCCATTTACTATGATACTACAAAACAATAATCTTATAAAAAAGGCCTTATTGTTGGCTTTAGTATTGGCATAAACAACGTCTAACATCATCGAAAATCATTTGCAAAATCCTCATAATAATTAATTACGTATAACCCTTTTAATAAAGTTAATTAATTATTAAAGCTAATAGGATGATGACGCGAACAGCATGCTAAAATTGGCGCCAGCAGACTGGCGTCATCCATCTTCACGGGTTACTCTTTAACCTTTAAATTGTTTAGTCCGCCCAAATTCAAGATTTTGAATTTGCTTGAGCACGAAAACGTGCTGCAAAATGGGTCCGCCCATCTTAGAATTATAGGCTGACGTCATATTGACGTCAGCAAGAAGAAGACTTTTTTGTGGCGCCATATCTCTGGTATCCCTATCTCTCTCTATGGCGCCACACTCGCGCTCTCTCTATCTATCCCAATCTCTCCGGTGCCATATTTGTGGTGCCACCCTCTCCCTCTCCACATTATTATGACACCACATTCTTTGGCACAACATTATTATGGCGCCACATTGTTATGGCCCAACATAGTACAAGTATGCAACGTCTGCATTTCTACACGAGATATCAAAACATCACACGAGGGGATAACTTTAGGGGTATTGGTCTGGCGGTCTACGACAGTTAAAAGAAACTGATAGAGATGATGGACATTTACAAGAAAGTGGTGCTGAGTGGATACGTTCTACACGACTCTGGCAGTTACAGAGCACAACTCATGTCCTACACTCCTCCACTCTTCCATGACTTCAACCTTCTCTGTCGAGAGATTAGGGTGAGTTCAACACTATAAATAAGGGCTTCCTCTATCTTCCAAGGCAGAACATTCAAACACTTGAATATACCAGAGCCTCAGAGGAAACACCTGAGCAATTCAACACACTTCTAGCCTTGGAGATCTCCAGTCACCCTCACGACGGAGATCTTGAACTCTCACACCCAGAAACACACATTCTCAACCAGATCTCAAGTTTCTTTCACTGTTTTCCTCCCTAGACCAACCTCATCCTCTCTGTGACTGAAGCAAGACGTGAACGGCCATTGACTTGGTTTAGGCTCGTTTTGTTCGATTTTGATCTCGAGCACTACAAAAGTACTCAGAGACGGTACATATGTTTTTCTGGTAAAAACACCATGATATCGTTTTTTCAATCCCGGATTTCAAAACTTGGGTTTATGTCGAAAGAGGATACACACAACCAACTATCCTAGTTGAAGTTGATCCTGTCCCCAAAGACATAGCGGCCTATGATGACGTGGAAACTATTTCCGCTAAGCAAAACTGTGATTGGCTTAGCGATCATTCATGCAGTAACACCCGATATTTTCCATCGTGGCCACATGTGAAACCTCTTAACAGGCTTGGAAAAGATTAAGGACTGTATTCGAAGGGAATTCAGTTGAAAAATACGTATGGGTTCAAAACCTTATGTCTAGGAAAACCTTTGAATGCTTGAGGATGATACCTTCGAAGAATTTAATCACAAATTGTTGAAATAGTGAATGCATGTCACACCTTAAGAAAAGTTATTCCGGAAAGGGACATTGTGTGTAAAATTCTGAGGTCACTGCCTCAAGATGCGAGTCAAAGAAACATGTCGTCCAAGAAGTACACGGCTTAACTATAACAAGAAGTGACCTTGTTGCCAAGTCAAAATTCTTCGATCCTGAGCAAATATTGGTTTTAGAGATACTGAAAAAGGAAACTTGTAAACGGATAGTGTACTTCAAACACCAACCCTGACAATCATAGTGGGGATGAATCTGATGAAGAATTATCATTGATTATTCGTCAGTCTAGAGATCTTCCAAGGAAGAAGAATAAACGATTTGTTAAGAAAACCCCACCATCAGCTCCTAAGCCTCATGATAAAGTCTCTCCTAAAGAAGGGAATAAAAGGGAAGATGATGATGATTATATGCCACAATGCTATAAATGCAAAAGATTTGGCCACTTGGCCGGAGAATGCCCCAATCTGAGGAAATATACTGGTAGCAAAGCCTTTGCTGCTATACTTGATGATTCATCAGATGTTTACTACTCGAATGATAAAGAAAGTGAAGTCGCATTGATTGCAGAGTGTGTCAATTCTGATAATGCGGGTGATTGCAAATCAGATCTAGACTCATGTTCCACCACCATGGACAAACCTCCAAGTGACACACCTAGCAAAGAAACAATCAATCCTATCAGGCACAAACAACGTCTTATCAGATGTAACTTTTGTGCTAAAAAGGGCATGATTATAAACAATGTCACACATACAAATGAAAAGTCAAGTATGATGACAAACTTCAAAGAAAAGCTGCTAGACTCATTAATGTTCTTTGAAAAGTCGAACCTACAAATGATAAGGAAGCTGGTAAAGATCGAAAACACTCAAACTTCTTAAGGCCAACACAAGGAGTTGAGAAATTCAAAAGACACATGACTAAAAGTGGCAAACTTAGTTCAGAAAACGATTCAACATTACACAATGAGCATATGCGTGCTCATTCCTCCTGGCACTAGTTGCAAGAAGGATTAACTTTTCATTCATTGCCCCTTGGAATGAGTTGTCACTGTGTATCTGGGCAAGATCTGGTAATCTTAGATTTTTCATTTTCGTTTTTATTTGTTTAAAGTAATTAATAGCCCTCAATTATAACCTTTCTAAACGTCAATGGACAAAAAGTATCATGTTGATTCTAGCTCCATAGATCTTATGACCTTCTCACTATCTACGGTCAAATGTTGTCTATACAAAAGATACAAATTTATTACGGGCGTCTCTCAAAGTGGGACACTTCAATGAAATAACAACGTACAACATGTATCAATGAATGTCCATAATGCTAATACGGTCCGCGAACCGTTACCCTAAATCGTACACTATCAGGATAAGTATCGATCATATCTGATAGTTATGAAAGTCCTTATCGCTTCGATAATTCTTGAAAAGAACTGTGTATAAAGAATTTAGAGTTTCTTCTTATTTCATTTAAGCAATTCAAAATGGTAAAACCCCTTCCTTCTACCTCCCCAAGCACGGATCCTAAGTCTATGGCTAGTAAGGATACCATGAAACCAGAAGATCCTTTGAAAGCAGTTGTCAACAAAGGAAAGAAACCCTGGTTTAAGAAGAAGAAGAAGAAAACCAAGTCTGACAAGGATGAACCACCTACTCAGAAGAATCAAATGGTTGTATCTATTTTCAAAGAATGCAGAGAAACAAAGAGAGAAGATCTCTTGGGAAAGTGTTTCTAAAAACTCTTAAGGTTCAAGAATTCCTTGTGAAACAACATGAAGAGTTTATGAAAGCACTACACAAGGCATCAATGGATGAGAGTAAGGAATCTGATCCACAAGCTCCTATGCCTATGGACGAAGATCAGGATATTGAGGAAATCAACTTTATTAAAAGTAGATTCCTTGTGAGAACTTGTACTTACTTTTGCCTAAGGAATATAAACTATATCTAAAAGTAGTCTGCCTTTTCATGCTTTTTAGAGTTTTTCAGCATGTACAACTTTATTAATATTCATTAATAAAAATTAGATTTGATTATTAATGATGCTTGTAATACTTGGTTTTTCACACTCAATCTTATGTATTGCATTCGCTGCTTTTGTGATTCAAAGTTATGTCAAACCACAATAGTTATGTTTTTTCTCACGATTAAGAAACTTGATTATATGAATTCTGGGTTTTCAAAAATTATGAAATCATATACTCTTTTCTGAAACTGGCTAAGAAACTAGAAAATCAACAAAGAAACTTGATACATTTTCTTGTAAAATTGTTTGTCTAGTTATGCTTGTTTAGGTCTTTTCTTGTAAAGATATATGTTGTTGTTCTTTACCGAATAACATTACATGTGGGAGAGTTCTCAAATGGAATTGCGCTTAATAAATAATATTTGTGGGGAGCGTGGATGAGGAATTTAAGAGAACATTGTATCTATAATTCTCTAAAGATGAATCAACTTTGAAATCTTCGTTCTGATTTCTTAGTTATGTCATCTTAGACTTGGTATGCGAGTACATCCTTGTCTTGACTATCTCTATAGGCTTGAAACCCGAATCTCAACTGGTTGTCATATTGTTGTGACAAATATGGGGAGAATACATATGGTTTCTTGTTCTTGTGGTTCACAACCATAGGGGAGAACACCGTATTGCTTACTTATGTAATTTTTCAAAGTATCAAGTAACGGGGAGTAAATATTGGTCTTAATACCAATCTAGCGAAAAGAGATATAAATACTAAGGGGAAGATTCGTATCAAGAATGAGTTAAAGTTTTGATACCCGGATTTTAAAGTTGCTCTGATTACCACTCTTTGCACAAACAACATGTGGGTTCATTGAGATTACCCATGTAAGCTCGAACTTGTTTGAGATGGATATGTTGTAGTTGTCTACGATTGTTCAGCATGAGTTAAAAGAACACATCAAGACTCAAAGAAGACGTTAAAGAATTCAAAAAATCAAGATACATATGAAATAAAGCTTTATTGTATTATCTTTTGAATCCATATGTAATATTGGTTTTGTCACTAAAATGGACAAAGGGGGAGATCGTTAGGGGATGCTCAGTCAAACCCACTAGCGTTGGTATGTCAAGCTAGTTGTCAAGTTTATGTGTCAAAACACAATTCTTGATTTAGCCTACTAGAGTTTAGATTTCAAAATTGAGATATAGACAAAGTAGTAGAGACCTTGAAGACGAAGATAAATATTACCAAGAAGACATCATATATCTTCATCGACAAAAGGTTAGTAGGAGTTGTAACATTATACGAAATTTCTTCTATTATGCTTATTCTATATTTCGAAATAGTGAGCTACTTTAGTAGAGATACTAACATCGATTGAGAATGCTATCTTGTCTACATAGCCATGAGTTGTGTTGGTATATGTTCCTGGTATACTAAGTTACAAGATACATGAGATAGATTCAACACACTTTCCATTACAATGATTTGCTTACAAGTCACATGTAGGAGAATGGATGAATCTAAGGAGTACTCTAAGAGCAGAGTCCATGGATTATAGCTGAGGACATCTACACGTCTAAGTACGGAAATTGGCCCTGCCCAAGTACTTTACATCGGATCCAAATAAACCCTCATTTTGAACAAGGCGGTTCACGAACTGGTTCGTGTACAGTGGCACCGAACTTTCCTCTTGTATCCCAAAACGTCGAATTCTACATATACATGTACGTGTACAGTAGATTCAATGTATTTGGCCGTGATTCCAAGTCCATGCAGCTCATGAACTGGATGGTGGTTATCTTCAGGATAATTAAATGGGATTTAACAGATAACTCCTTATCTCTTAGTTGTACTTAAGCCTTATCACGAGAATATCTTATGCGGTCCATCTAACGAATCTCATTGATTCAATAAGATTATGGTGTTCTCATTTTCATTGGATCTCTATCTTGAAGTGGTTAAGAGCTAACAAACCACTTGGCAGATAAATGTTAAAAGATTTCCAAATGAGATTAACCAAGGGTTTCTTTGTGTGCAAGCTAAGTTACATGTTCATTTACACGGGCACTGGCTAACTTGTAGGACATGTAATCTGTTGCTTTATCTCAAAAACCACAAGCATCAAGCATACATGAAATTTCTCTGTGGAAGTGATCGTAAACTCTTTGCACTTTGATGTAAGCTTATCGTGGTTGTTATCCTTTATTAGGTAACAGTTCCTCTGTGGGATTTACCTAACGACTATAAAGACTTCTCTACATAGTTGGGAAGAACATGGTGAAGATATTTGCCTTTGTGGTATTTATCAGATTAACCTGTAACCTTGGTTACCTGATCATGTTCTTGTCTATTCTACAGTCTTTCTCTTCTGCAATAAGGCCATTCAAGAACTTATACGTGACTACATGGTTTTAACTGAAGCAACGTACGGCTGCATGTTCATGTTTGTAAGACCTATTTAGCTCGAGTTGTGTAAGTCTCTTAAGTGATTCTTTTCACAGCTGAGTAGAGACAAGTTGGGCGTAGTTTAATCGGTTTACTTGTCAGCCTCAACTTGTAAGTAGAATTCCGTATGACCTGGAGAAATCCAAAGGAAGTCACTATCGTATGTCAAACTGAAAAGGACAGTCCAAAACATACAGTTGATAATAAAGGTTGCAAAGCCGAAGTTACCAAGAAGCCTTTAACAACGGTTAAAACAACTTCTAGGCCTGTAAAAGACGTCAGCTAGGGGAATCAAGTGCGTAGGATATGTGGGGGATTCAGAGACGTAAGGAGTGCCACAATGTTGAATTCACTTGGAGAGTAAGAGTTGGTCACAGTAGGCTAACGTTTGTAGACAGTTAGTATGTGCGATATTCAAGCTGGATGAGGTCCCGAGGTTTTTTTCTAATGGATTGTAGTTTTCTCGTTAAAAAAATCTCTGGTGTCTTGTGTGTGCTTTACTTTCGCATTATATCGTTGATTATATAATTAAATAAAACACAAGTAGTACGTTATTATAACCTTAGAGTTGGTCCCAAAGCCTTTCGAGGGATTCACCAAGATTTGTCTTGCGTTAGGGATTGATCACTCGTGATCATAACTCAGGTTACACAGATTGGATATTGATTTTTGAGATCGTCCATATCTTACCATGAGACTCACGATCCCAAACGAAAAGTTGGTTGTATTTTGGTACCCCTTGCTTTTTTCATTAGGTTGTATATATATATATCTCGTTTCGTACAAGAATATTACAAATTTAGTTTTGTTAGCATTCATTTTCAGTTTTTGTCCTTGTTAGAAACCCTGGTTTATCTTTGGTGGTGTAATACCTTCGAAAATTTGGAACCCTCATAGAGATTACCATACCCATGGTTTGAAGAAAATCAAGATTTTGTATTTAGTTCAAAACCTTAGTTCATCAATGCACACCTCTAACACTTTAACTCAACTTTGTCAACCTTTAGGTCCACTCACGGAACCGGATGGATGCAAGCAATGACAATCGAATATTCTCCGGAAAAACTCAGGCAACACTTTTATCTTTTCTTTAATGCATAAAAATACTTTTGCTTTCAGTCTTGTAGCCAAGGAGGCAAACAAGGTAGCAATTGCATTGGTCTCTAAAATCAATGCAAGGACACCTTTCATTTTCACCCAGTCGCCTCCTTGTTTTCTTTTCTATCTAATCATTAATGATGCGAATCATATTCTCAGAGAGAAGAACATCATGTATCTATTCTCGTTTTTAATTTTATAATTTAAAGTTTATTTATCAAAAACTAAAATGAATACAATAAAATACCTGGCATGATTTGGCCATAGGCTGTTGGTTTTTGGCCATGTGAAGAAAATATTCTCACTCAAGGAGGCGGGTTAGGAGGTGTCTAGATTATCCTTAACTAATCCTAATTAACTTAAATAAATAGTACTTATAATTAACTTAAACAAACTCAAACAAATGATTAACCTAAAATCATAATCTTCACATCTTATTTCCTTTTTTCCTTCTCCATCCAATTAAAACCTAAAAATTTCTCATTCTCCACCAAATTCAAATCTAAAACCTTAAAATTGAAAAGTTGAAAACCCAAAAGGAATATCTCACTCAAACCAACCTAGGGAGTAAGGAAATCTTTTGGGTTTGAGTGAGATAGTAGAGGAGGAACAAGAAATTTTTGGCATGGATGTTGTTAACAGTGCATCCCCGGCTAAAGAAGCGGCAAGTAGCACATCAACCGACCCTTCTATTCCACCGGGGTTTGAAAGTTAAAATAGACTCCGTGGGTTGGAAAAAGAAGAGGTAGTGCTACATCAACATTAGAAGCAAAGACTTGAAGATTAGCATCAATTGGCCGTCATTTTCCGAACCAATATTGGTATCCAATAAAAAAGTGAGCCTAAAATCCAAAACGGCGGGTCTCTTCCTTAATAGAAATTTGAACGCGAAAAACAATGGTTCATCAAAATCTCTTGATACTTCTAATAAGATTTCAACAATTAAACTTGTGAATTTTGGTTCCGAATGGAGTTTAAGCTTTCCATATTCGAGCAAAAGTGTGGAGATGTGCAGTGATGTTGTGAAAAATCACAAGCATTTAAGTATAGAGGATATTGATGAGAGTTCTTCTTGAAGTGGTAGACGTTCATGTTTTGGTTCGCAAAGAACAAGTAAGCGATGCAATCTTTTCTTTAAAATCTATGCCTTTAGTTAGTTCTTTCTTTGTGCTTTCTCTTGTTGTATTCGCTTGCATACGACTTGTATGTTTTTTTTAAAGAATCTTTCTATTGACCGATAAAAAAAAACAGCTGACATTCCGTCAATTCCCATTCCTAATTAAATTAGTTTGTTATATTTGGTAGCTGTATATGAGCTAACGAATAAACTCTAAAGCTAAAAAAACTTCCAAATGAACCAAATCCCAGTCGATAGCTTGATTCAATACACAAGCGCCGAATAAACATATTCGGTAGCTTGTAATTTAAATCACACATGTTTAATAGATATCGAATTTACATGAACTCAAGAACCCTAGATATTTTTTTTAAAGAAATTGAAGAAATAAATCAACCCAAACCATAAATCGATGGACAATTGAAGAATGGTTGATTGGTGAGAGCTTCTTCAATTGATTTATTAAGGGAAATAAAAAAAATTGTTTTATAAAAGAACCAAAATGAAATTTTGGGTTTGGGTTTGGGTTTTAATTTATTTTATTTTTTGTTCTTCTTCTCAAGAACTCACTCACAACACAAAATAACAAACTTTGATTTTACGTTCAGTAGCTTTAAAGATTATGTAGGGGCATAAAACTACCGAGACACGTGTTGACTCCACGAGGTGAAAGCAACTTAAGAAATAGGGAAACATGAAGTGCTGAATAGTATCAAAGAGCCAGCTTACACTCGCACATCATAGAAGGAGCACCATATCGGTAAAGAACAGAAGAACGAGAAAATAGATGAAGGATAGCGAAGTAACATTAATCTCGAAGACATCTCGGAAAGCCACCGACTTACTCGACAACTCCTAACACCACAATTGAGTATTTTGTCTCATTAGCTGTCATCCACTTGTAGCTCAATCTATAAAAGGCGAGCTCAAGCTCATTTGTAAGGGTTGAAATTTTTGTTAAGTCTTGGGACATTTGAGAGAGTCTAGGTTAGTGTTATTCTCCTCAAGTATTTAAGCACATAATCCATGTAGAATTAGCCCGAGAAATACTTTACATCAATGAATACTTTGATTTTTCTTTATGACCGTATGCTTATATCCATTTCGAAATCATACATAACTTGTCTCGATATCTTGTTCTTCTTTATATTACTCTTAGTATTGATGGTTAAATGGAATCTCCCGATGGCTGTTTGGTATAAATTCTCTATGCAGATTTTCTACCAACACAGATTAGGTTAGTGTTAATTAATTTCTGTGTAAGGGTTAACCTAAAATGTTATTGGTGGTCTGTTTTTTTGGTAAATAAAACTACATGGCCAAAAACCAACACCTTACGGCCAAATCACGGCAGGATAAAATCATAGTGGACAGGAATGTAAAATGAAGAGGATTTCTGGGAAGATAAAATGAAAACGCACGAAATAGTCTTTGGATCAGTTTTCTACGGCTACGATGAGAGACTATCTTTTTTTGTCCCTCTCTTTCTTTTCATTTTTTCCTTTTTATCTTTAACATTCACAGCCGTTGGATTGCATATCCAAAAGCTGTGAGTAGCGAGTTTATTTCTACCACTATACATGCGTCGTGATAGCCCCACTATATCAGTTTAAAACAGTGGGAACAACAACGTTTCGATTTAAAGGGCCAAAACATAGAAACTACGCACAGAAAAGTGACCCATCCGTGCGGAGGTATGTTTTTTTTTTTGAAGGAAAAAGGTTAAGATTTTATTGAAAAAGAAAATAGAATACAAGATTGAGATCGCCTAAGCGAGTCTAGTGGCATGGTGAAAACCAAAACCAAAACAACAAGACAACAAAGAAGACTACAAACAAACCAATCTACAGGGCCAATCAGAAATCGAAAGTCTAAGAGTGTTTCTTTTTATATTGAGACCTCATACCTCTTCCCAAAGGCTGATTACTAAAGCCTCCTTCTTTACTAGAACTACTTTCATTTCCATTCCATTGCAGTCTATGGATCTCCCTCTGTTTTCTCTTAGAGATTTGATCTTCAAGCGACATATACTGCAAGTTTTTCTCAAAGTCACAGTCATTCACATCATCCCTGTCATCTTCCACTTCTTCCACCAACCCTTCGTCTGTACTTGGAACACTTTCAACCACCACCCTAGCTGGGGTAAAAACCTTCTTTGTTTCCATCTCTTTAGTTCTGTTAATAGGAAACCTACTGTCTTCTTTGAAGTCACTGTAAACCATAAAAGGGTTTCTTTTCGGAGAATTGATTTTCTGAACCTTCACCCCTGCTGCAACAGTAGTCACTCCTACACCATTCCCATTGGTGAATTTAGAACCAGTTTTAGTTGGTGAAGAAGCTTTGCTAGAGGACATTTCACTTGTTTTCTTTACACCAACATATGAAGCTGCAGAATCAGTCACTATCCCACCTGTGCTCTCTTTTTTGTTTCTCTTTCCCACCACTATCCATTCACCCTGATCATTTTCCTCTCTTACTTCCACCCCATCACCATTATTACAGGAGATTGGATGTGTAACACCTTTATTAAAGTTCTGCAGCCCTGATGAGACTGCTCCTAACCCATTCACAGGTGATTTTTCAATTTGTTTCATTGGACCATCAGTCTTCTTTTGCCCGCCACTAGATGTATTTGTTGATGAATCCAAATGTTTATCTTGTTTCCAGTATACCTTCACCCATGGTAGTAGTAGTAGTAGTATTGGAAGAGACCCTTGTATTACTGACAACATTTCTCTTGGGAACCAGAGTTACAGCTTCATTAACACCAATGTTTAAATCATCTTCATTCAAGTCCTTTGTACCAATGTCTCCACTCATACCTTTGCTAACAACATTCAAAGTAGGAGACATACTAGCTCCACTAGCATTAACCCCCAGACAAGAGTAAGAATTATCACCATCAAGTTTCCCTGAAAATGCCCCCAGTTGTGCAGTCCTAGGCTTTTTAGGAATCCACCTAGCCTTCCCTGACCTAGCACAATTCTTAATTACATGCCCCAAAACCATGCAATTGGTGCACAATGGAGGCTTCCATGGGTACTCCACAGGGAGATCCATTGCTATCTTCCCATCAATCAGTAAAGGGATACTAGATGGGTAAGAGAAGTCAATGCCTATTTCTATACAAATTCGAGCATAGGCTAGTCTGTTTTGCTTAAGAGTACAATCATCCGCCAACAATGGTTTCCCTAAGAAGCTAGAAATCAATCTCAATCCGTCATTATTCCACATGTGTAGTGGAACCCCGAAAATCAAGACCCAAATTGGCACTGTTTTAGAGGTTGATTTCTCAAGAAGAAAAGACCAAGGCCTAAGAGTAAAAAAACTCTTTGATATGTAAAATGATCTAGTTTGAAGCACTTCCGATCGATCTTCATTATCCTTAAATTTGAAAATGAAAGCACAATCTCCATGAAGAGTAATGCTTACCTCTTTGTTGAACTTCCCCAGCTTACGCACTGCAGCTTGAACTACTGCGAAGGATAAACGCTCTCCAACGAAGAAACCTACTACACAATCTTCATATTGCTTAATTCCTTCGGTGAAATTTTCAGATTGAGCTGCAACCAAAACCTTTCCATTAACCTCAGCAGGTGGGGTATACTTCATTGCAGGCTGAGGAGTAATTGGATTAGGCAAAGAAAACGTGACCCTCCAGTCCATAGGAGTAACCTTAGGGTTTGAAGCAGAAACCCCTAAATTTATATTCAAAGAATTAGGGCTACCTAGTTCATAACCAGCAACACCATCCAAGACTGAGGAAGAAGAAACAGTGATGTTTGAAACTAACCCTTTGTTGTTCTCGGTAGCCACTGCTGGAATCGATCTGATTTGATTCTCAATCGCAAAACCCTCTTTTGCACATAAAGAAGCTTCATTTCTTTGCAAAATTGGAAAATTTTCCAAACCAAAACCATCCTGCTGTGAGATTGAAGTAGATACCTCTAGCACTGACGAAACTGAAGACGAATTTGGTAGAAAAGGGGATGTTAATACACAGTTGAGAAAGTCTAGCTAAGATTTCTTCATTTCTTTTGCAAACACAACCTAGCTTGTGGGAATTTTCTTTGTAATTCTTTTACAAATGAAAAGGTGAAAATCTTTTGAATAGGTTGCAAGTCACTTGGTAGGGCAGTAACTCAAAAGTGTAAACCAAAGAACAAATTTTTCTTTTGTTTTCTTGTCAAGCACAAAGTATGATGATGATATGAAGTGAACCAAAGGATTTTATTTTATTACACCAGTACAAAATAAAACACGAGCTCCAAATCTCTAGAAGACAAAAGAAGAAAATGACTTGTCTCCATAAAAGAATTTTGATTAAAAGAAAACAAATTGTTCCACCTAATTGATAGAGGTTTTGAGTGCTAGAAATTAGATGACCAGTGCCACTGTGGATGGGTTGTCCGTCCGAAGAAAGCGATGAAAGAACAAAGAAGTTGTAAAGCTAAAAAAAATGTAAGCAAAACAAATATTTAGACAAATTTGTAAAACAAAATTTGTATTCAGTTGAAAATGTTTAGAATTTTTCTGACAATTTTATATATAGTACAATTTCTGGCGGAAACTTAACCGATAACGCGACTCAAAACTCATACATCTCTTTGCAATCTTGATAAAAATGAAAATTGATTAATATATGTGAAGATTAATTGAGGAGACTATGCACATGTGCTTTCACTAATATTCTTCACACAAATGCAAGCATGCACATGTTTGCAAGTTACTCTTCACAAATCACAACAAACATGTATATATAGCTAATGATCTTTCAGACAAAAATTTTAAAATTGATATTGATGTTTATACTCATTGCATAGATAATTTAAAGAGCTTACTAAACATATAAATTTTGCGAACATCTGACGTGTATTTTAAAAGATATTGATGTTTTAAAATTACTAAAAGTTAATGTACAATTTTACCCCTCAATATGTAAAACATTTCTGTCCCGTTTCCTTTTTTGTAAACTAGTATGCCTCGCACGTGCTATGCACGTGCCCCTTTTATCTGTTCTCGAAGCTATAAGTGACACCAAGTTTTTTTTTTTCGATCGAAATTAGTGACACCAAGTCGCCAAATGTCTATAATAAGAAAAAAAAAAAAAACTACCTCTCCCAATCTGCCACGTCTCCTTACCTTGTCTCTTTCTTCTTTCATTTGGCTACTTCCGGCTTTTCTTTCTCACGTGGCCCCATCCAAATGTTATTCATCCTCTCAAAACTGATTTGTTTGTCCATTTCCCATTTTACCCTCACTGAATGTATGATCTATTTTTTATAAAGTAGTAAAATGGAGGTCATTTCTGGATTTCCACAATTTACAGCTTCATTTACTGTTTGTTACTGTTTCTAGGAGGCCTTCGTTTTATATAATAGAATAGATAAGATCTGACGGTCAGAATCTCTGGTTGGTTGAAATCCAATGCTCTAAATCTCTTTGCACAACGGAATTTTGGTTAGAAATCCAATCTTTTTTTGTCAAATTGAAAAGAAAGTCACTATTCATTTGACACAAAGTCACCATATATAGGGTTCTCCATCGCTTCACTCGGTCGTCCCAATAAAAGTGCAAAACAAAGATTACATAAAACGATATTTCTCCATGTGAGAAATCCGAATAAAATCAGCATTTTGTTAGTATTTCATTCTCCTTAGACAAATCAGAATAGCAATAAAATTATAAGACCGGTGTAACTAAGAATAAATTTAAGCCAAAAACCTTATGTAAGCACCATATCAAAATCATGATAAAACTAATCAAAATGTCGTGCTGAAATTAAAAGCAAACGAAGTCATCGTTCCGACCGAATATCATCGTAATATTCACACAATATTTAATAAACACATTAAGACGATTTAGTGCTAAAGTAAATTTTATTTTGTACTAAGTAGAAACCCCATATCTTGATTAACAATTCACAATCTTGAAATAAACCTACCTAAATTTGGCCCCATGAATGAGTATTTGGCCCCATGAAAAAATAATTCCGGCAGATAATAGTAAAATCGGAAAACCCCTTATAAAAGAAGACTGTTTTACCCTTCACTATTTAAATAATCTAACCCTACCCTAAAATCATTATATTTTCATCTTCTCTATTTCTCTATCTCTAGTTCACCATCACCAACAACTACTACTACCACCACCACCGCCGAAACCACCACCTGCCGCCACCACCACCACCACCAAAATACTGCCGCCGCCACAACCATCTTCTAAACGATTGTCGCCGCCACTACTACCAAAACAATCACCACTGAAGACCCAACCAACCCAAATAAACTCTTCAATCATCTTGAACTCTAAAAAATTATTAGTATGTCTGTCGTCAAATCGATCATAACTACCTTGAAAACCTAAATTACCAAACCCAAATTAAGATTCAGAAACCAGAACTCCATGACAAGTATAGTTGCAGAGTAAGTGATTTGGAGGAAAGTCAATTTATATTGGGTTTCTGTGTGTTTGAGAAATTGAGTAATCAAGTATGGATGATGGGTTTTTTGGCATATGACTTTCTTGAGTTATACAATTGCTGCTGTATATGGTTTGATTTTTGTGATGTGTGAATGATGAGTTTGGGTTCTTGTAGAAACTGAAACCAGTGCGGGGAAGGAGAATAATGATATTTAGAAACCAACAACAGGCTTGTACCTGCATTACTATGAAAATGCACACAACGTGTTTGGTAGAATGCCTGATACACAATTTCAAGTTCATCTGCTACTGGTTGGTAGGAAGCCGAAATAGTCGCTTCAATCAGTTCTGGTTCATCAAGAAATAGTCGCTACTTGGATTAACAGCGTTTGGCATACTTTTCTCGTTGGATGGCCTCTCATGGGAATGATATTGGAGGCGTATGGCTTCATTGTGCTTTTCAGTAAAAGAAGGCGACCTTGTTGTACCGTTTTTCCATCCAAATTGCGAAGAATGTTGGGATTGCATATCACAGGAGAGCAACATCTGCTCCAAGTTCCCATTTGGTGGTCTAGGAATGCCGAGAGATGGAACTAGTAGGTTCAAAGATTCAAAATGAGAGGTTGTGCATAACTTTATCAAGGTTTCAAGCTTCATTGAGTACACGGTTGTAGACATATGTAATCTGGTGAAAATCAATCTTGATTTTCCTCTTGACAAGGCTTGCTTGCTTAGCTGTGGAGCTCCAATTGGTATGTGTACGAGGAAATCCCCGTATTCAGGTTGCCTGATTCTTATGTACAATGTGCTAAAACCATGGTTTGGTTGCAGGAATTGGTGCAACATTGAAGACAGCTAAAGTTAGGAAAGGGTCTACTGTTGCAATATTTGGTCTGGGATCCATTGGACTTGCGGTCGCAGAAGGAGCAAGGATGTGTGGAGCTTCTAAAATTATTGGCATCGATTTAAACCCTGAGAAATTCAAAATTGGTACAGTTTCACTTATTCTTGTTTCATTTCCACATAGTTGAAGTTAACCGAACCTGACAAGAAAGTCTGCACAGCTGCACTGATTCTAACAAATTAACAAATGTTGCAGGAAGGAAATTTGGAGTAACTGATTTCATCAACCCAAAAGATTGCGGGAATAGGCCAGTGAGTGAGGTAATAAAGGAAATGACCAATGGAGGTGCTGATTATTGCTTTGAGTGTTTTGGATTGGCTTCCTTGATGAATCTTGCTTTCAGTAGTTGCCGTAACGTACGTATCTTTCTTCTCTCATTATAAGCTTGAGCAGCTCAGTTTGAGTGTTGTCGTGTATTCTAATTATGTTTCTATTTGACCTGCAGGGATCCAGAAAGACAATAGTCCTAGGAATAGAAATGAATCGGTGCACTTATTGACGTTTAAAATCCGATTATAATAATCGGTACTTATTACAATGTATATATATATATTTTTTTTAATGCAAAAATCAACTTTCATTAAGAAGAAAATCAATCAGGCATGTCTGACAAAACATTGGACTCTAAAAAACTTGGACAACTACCTAGCCAAGACTCTGAAACTCCCTATTTACGGGCGTGTTTGGCCAGAGAATCAGCACACTTATTCAATAGTCTATTTGCATGCTTACATTCCCAACTAGTAAAAGATTTTAACTGAAGTAAGATGTCTTCAATTACTCCTCTGAACTCCCATGGTACTCCTGAGCTTTGTCCTTGTAAAGCTTTGATGAGGCAGCTATAATCCGACTCCAGAACGATGCTTCTATAGCCTAACTCCAAAGACCAAACAACAGCTTCCAACACTGCAAGGCATTCCAGTTCCTCTGCTCCAGAAGCTCCATAGACGTTCTTGCATCTAGAGGCTAAGTGTCGCCCTGCATAATTGTGAAAGATTAGTCCAAATCCATCAGTTTTAGAAACAGTGCAGTAACTAGCATCACAGTTTATTTCAACACAGTTATTATCAGGTGGTGACCATTTAGGGATAATATTAGAAGGGATTAGAAGAACAGAATCCATGGTAATGTTGTTGGCATCTGCAAGGAACTGATTTATTAGTTGAGTGAGCTTCTGAGGTGTAGAATGTTTTCCTTCATGGACAACAACACATCTTTCCTTCCAAAGATGCCAGGAAATAGTAGCCATCTATCCTTATGATTTGAGCCTCGTCTTCACTTTGAAACCAACTAATCACCCATTCTCTCATAGAATTGTGCTGAACATTTTCCACTCTCAAACCTGCTACACTGAACCAAACCACTCTGGCTATGGGGCAATCTAGTATGATATGTTTAATGGTCTCCAGGTTGTGATTACATCTCGCACAAGATGTATTTTGCTGCCTTAAGTTCCTGTTTACTCTTTCTCTAGATGTGATGATGTCTTTAACGCATTTCCAAACAAACAGTTTGATTCTAGGGATGGTATTTAAGCTCCAAACTTTCTTGTATATATTGTCAGAGCCACTTGAAACTGGATTAGCGCAGCCATGAAACTTTAAGTTGTAGAGAGTATTATATGCTGACTTTACTGTGAAGTCACCATTTCTTGTTTGTGTCCAAACCAATTTATCCCTGCTTGCAGTTGGAATCCTCATATTCAGAATCAGCTGGGCTGTATTGCCATCAAAGAGATTTTTAACTAGTGCAACCTTCCAAGACTTTGTATCTGAATCAATAAGCTCAGCAACATGAGTGTAGCTGAGTGGATTAACTGCTTCACTTATGGAGTTGGTGGCCTGTCGAGCTTCATGACCCATTTGTCTTTCCATATAAGAATATTTACCCCATCACCTAGAGACCAGAAACTGAACCTCTTTATGAAATCAAGCTCTGAAAATACACATTTACAGGACCAAGTTGAGTCTGACCTTTTTGAAGTATGAAGAGGAGAGACTTGATCAAAGTATTTTGCTTTTAATGCTGAGAACCATAGGCTTTCATTTGAAGTACATAACCTCCAAGCTGTTTTTGCCAGTAGAGCCTGATTGAAGATTTTTAAATCCCTGAAATTTAATCCTCCATCTTGAATCGTTCTACATAGACTTGGCCATCTTGCGATATAAAGCCCTTGATTAATAGGTTTATCTCACCAGAAATGCAACTGGATCGAGTCCATCTTCTTAATTGTATCAATTGGTAGCCTGAAGCTGCTCATTTGATGCAAAGGAATCGTATTCAGAACTGTTTTCACCATAACAGATCTTCCTGTTTGTGCTTGCAGTTTGCCCCTCCACTTGGTTAGCCTCCTTTCCATATTGTTAACTAGAAAAATGAACGATACTTTCTTTTTCCTATTTAGGAACAACGGGATTCCCAAGTATCTTTTATTAGGGTCCATCTGTTGTACCTGCAGTAAGTTGGTGAAATAATCACAAGTCTCAGGATCCAAGTTTTTGCTGAACGAGATGCTAGACTTCTGATAATTCAATAACTGTCCAGAGCATAGGATAAATCTATCTAGTATATCCTGCAGTTCAAAGATGTTCTGTGTATTAGCCTTTACAAAGATTAAACAATCGTCTGCGAAGAGTAAATGGCTTATAGACGGAGCATTGTGTGCTATACGGATGCCACTGATGTTATGAACAACTTCACTTGCCATCATATTGCGAGAGAAAGCTTCCATGGCAATGATGAACAAGTACGGGGAAATTGGGTCCCCTTGACGTATGCCTCTAGTGGGAAAAATGGATCGCATGGACAACCATTAAGGAGAACTGAAATTTATATTGTTGATATGCACTGAAGAAGAGAGCACCAGTTCTCGCAGAAACCCATTTTTTTCATAACTTCCACAAGGAAATTCCACTCAATACGATCAAATGCCTTCGACATATCTAGTTTCAGGGCTAGATAGCTATCACCACTACGTTTTCTTTTAAGTGTATGAATGATCTCATGGGCTAGGCTGATGTTGTCAGAGATCAAACGACCAGGGACTATGCCGACTGATACGGAGAGATACATTTGTCTAGAAGAGATTTCATGCGCCTCGCCATCAATTTTGAGATAGCTTATATGCTGAATTACACAAAGCTATGGGCCTGTAATCAGCAGGAGTTTGTGGAACTTTTACCTTTGACACCAGCATGATTCTTGTTTTATTGAGCTGCTTACTTAAAAATCTTGTTCTGAAGAAATTCTGCACCATAGCAATCACATCTTCCTTAACAGTGGACCATTGAGTTTGATAGAATCCCGGTGGAAATCCATCAGGGCCTGGTGCGTTCCAGGGCTCCATTGATTTAAGTGTAGCTAAGATCTCATCCTCTGTTGGGATCTTCAATAGCATTTCATTATCTGACTCCGTGATGATTGACGCGATATGCGACAAGAAATCCTGGTTCAAAACTAGGTCTGTAGTGGTCATAATGTTCTGGAAATGACTGGTAAGAAGGTTACTTAAGCTTTCCCTGTCCGAGCACCAAACACCATCTGATTCTGAAGAGCATCTATTCTGTTGCGAGACTTCTTCCTATTTGCATTCACATGATGTAATTTAGTGTTATTGTCTGTTTCCTTGAAGAAATTATTCTTATTTTTCTGTTTCCAAAGCTCTCTCTTGATTCCTCCCATTTGGTGATGTCCGCTTCAATATGCAACACAATGTCTGCTGAGGAAGAAGGGTCTGGAGAATTATGAATACGATCCAGCTGATTGTGAAGTTCTTTGATGTTACTGTCTATGTGTCCAAATGTAGCCTTGTTCCACTTAGAGAGCATTCTTCTGGTGAGAATTAGCTTTCTGTTTAACTTATAAGCAGCTGAGCCATGAACATACTCACTCCAAGCTTTTGCTATTATATCATTACAAGTTCTGTCCTTCAACCAACATGCAAAAAATTTCCAGTTTCTACTAATAAAGTTGTTAGCAGAATATAGATTCAACATAATGGGAGTGTGATCAGAAGCTAAGTGAGTAAGATGGATTAGACTAGAATCAGGGAAGTGAATCAACCAGTCATTATTAATGAGTGCTCTATCTAATCTTGATTTGATTCAACCTGTTCCATGCTTGTTATTAGACCAGGTGAAAGGCTTGCCAGTTTATCCAAGATCAAACAAACCTGCATCATGTATACACTGAAGAGTTGATGGAGAGTTACTACTTGAGCTAGAAGATCTAAAGTCTCTATCTTCAGGGACAAATGTGACGTTAAGGTCGCCTATTAAGACCCATGGTTGCTGTACTTGACTGCCTATTTCTCTAATATAGTTCCACTGCTCTACTTTCTCTGCCGGTTTACAAGATCCATACACACAGCTCAACAACCATTCCGATGTATATGGACCAAAAGTAAATATAAACGGTTCTTAGAAGCACCAAAACTCACCGATTTCAATTGAATAAAGTTTAGTTTTTTTGTTTTAAAAAACAACCAAAATCGGTAGTTATATCACTAAACATAAACCGATAGACGTCTTAAGAATCGGTACTTATATTAATCTATGAAGGCCGATTATATTTGTTCATTTTTAGAAAAACTATAATCGTTTATATTGTCCGATAATATAGGCCGATTATAAGAATCGGTTGTTGTTGTGCAATTTAAGTACCGATTCTGGGTTGTTTCATTTTAGATTTTTTTCGATTGGAATCGCCCGTTGTGTCGTGAAATATAAACCGGTTCTGGTTTTACTTCATAATCAGTATATATACTTACCGATAACCAACGATTATTGTTCTTGTTTTTTTCAAAATGAAACAATCGTTTTATATGATGGCCAATAAATGCCGATTCCGGAAACAAATTACTTAATGAAATTTATGGTGGGAGGAGCGGAGGCAGCGGTGGTGGTGATGGGTTATTATTATTTATTTTTTGGTCTTTTTGTGGTTGGCTTAATGATATCTATGGAGGAGGATGGTGGTGGAGGCATTGGCGGCGGTGGTGGTGGTGGAGGCGGTGGTGGTGGTGATGGGGGCGGCATCAATGGTGGTGGTGGAGAAAAAATGAAGGAGGAGAAGGTTATGTTATAGAAGTGGTGGTTATGGATATAAAATGAAATTACGTTAGATTTGTAGTGAAAGGTAACTTAGTACATTTCTCACTTTTTTAACACCCCATAGCCACTATCCCTAGATTGGTTTAAAATTCCATGGGGCCAAATACTCACTCATGGGGCCAAATTTAGGTAGGGAAATAAACCACCATATTTTCCAATCAAATAGGAGTATTAAACCTTGATTACTATTTTTTTTGTAAATGGTTTTGTTTATAAAAAATGATAGTGATGGACCTGATGGTTTGGATGAAGAAGTGAAAATGGTGCTGGATTTGTTGTTATGGTGGATCTCGGGTTTCTTCAACTTATTCCAGCAATTATTTTGATTAAAAAACTCTTTTTGATTGATTGATTTGATGTTGTTTAGTATCCTTGTTTTCTCTTCAAGTTTTCATCATAATCAGATGGTGGTTGTTACTGATGATGGTGGTGCTCGATTTTGAAGATGGGGGTACTAATTTTTTGTCATGTGGATGGTTGGGTGGTGTTTCTTTGTTGTTTTAAGTTGCTGGTAGAAATCTTTGCCCCATGTTTTTTCTGTGGATTTTGGTGGAAGGTGGTGGTCCTCAGATCCTGGTGGTGGAGATGTTGGTGGTGAGGGTTTCTACTTCTGGTCTATTCGGATCTGCATGTGGGTAGCGGATGCGGGTCTGGGTCGGGTCCGGATCTGGGTCTCAGATTTGGACTTCCTGCGATTGCTGTGGGCTTGGATTGGTGGTTTGTGTTCTTGTTCAAGCTTTAACTGCTGCTGTTGCTGACTTTGGTCGGAGTACTCGGTGGTTTGTTTGGATTTCGAACTCTTGGTGGTTTAGTGGTGGTTGCAGGCGGTGGTGTTGTTTATAGGTTTGTTTGAATAAAGGTTTTTTAGCAAAGGTTGTATAGGACTAGTATGCTGTTCCTTAAAAGCGGCTGATGCTTAGTTCATTGGTCTCGGATCAGTTGTCCGTTGAAAGGTATTTGTATTCGATGCTTTAATGTAACTTGCTCTTGAGATGTATTTGCTCGTTGAGCTTCTTTCTTTAATTTAAAAAAAAATTTACATTTGCTAAAAAAAAAAAAAAAAAAGAGATCCTCCGGAAACTTTAGAGTGATAACAAAAAAGATACCAAGCAAGTGTTTTTGTCCTTCACTGAGTGAACTTTAGAGTGATAACATCCAAGCTAATGTTATTTAGCACTTTTTCTCTCTTGTAATTCTACAACTGTCTATGCAACAAGTTTTAGCAATGTTTCATTTTAATGTCATTTGAACCAAAAATAAATATAAGATTATCATTTTATAATATAAAAATGTTCTCTATTCTTTATTTGACTAAATTATTATTTAAGCAGTGAAAAAAATATTATTACAGTTCTCAAATATACAAATATCAAAAAATATAATTGAAATTGCTGGTAATTCGTAATTACATATAATTTGACGGATCATGCCTGTCGATATTTTTTGACACGTGAAACTCGTCGTTTATGAATTTGATAAACGATAGGGGTTCCTTGTCGTTTAACCTTTTCGACACCGCTATATACGACAGGCCCTGCGACGGATCATCACTGTCGATAATCCGTATTAACGACGGATTCGGACTGTCGAAAAAGGTAGTTTCTGGCGTAGTGTTTGCTTATTAGACATAAGGAGTTTTGAGTACAATATTTCTGGGAAATTTATGTTGCAGGGAAATTTCTTATGTATGAGCTTGGAAACTTGAAAAGCCTAATCAGTTTGGATTTGTATAACAACAACATTTCTGGGATCGTTCCACCTGCGTTGGGGAAACTTAAGTTTTCAATATTCCTGTAAGTCGCGTGCAACTTTTTTATTCTTGTATCTGTTGACTACTAGTAACTTTTCTTGAGCTGTGTCCAAGTGTGTTTCTTATATATATCCTATCTAATTTATGATTCTTTGGTAGACGGCTCAATGATAATCGTCTGAATGGGCAAATTCCAAGGGAGCTTGGTGTTATTTCAAGCCTTAAAGTTGTGTAAGTACTAAAGCTCATATCTTTGTGTTAATGAAAGTAGCTTATACTCTAAGTGTGATTTTCCGATCGGCAAGCTTAATCATTATTTACTCCTACATGTTTCCTGCCCTGCT
The DNA here is from genome assembly GCA_023529015.1 of Papaver nudicaule. Lineage (NCBI taxonomy): Eukaryota > Viridiplantae > Streptophyta > Magnoliopsida > Ranunculales > Papaveraceae > Papaver > Papaver nudicaule. The sequence goes on from JAJJMA010299076.1 coordinate 50,465, forward strand.
TTCAGTGATGTCTTAAGCATCTTGTGTGGAACGATTCCCACTACATGGATTTTTGAGCACATTCCCCTGAACATGTAAGTTTTTATAGATTCTTAATTTTTCTGGTTTCGTTGTTCGTTGAGTCTTGGTCCTGTGATTCTTGAAAATGCATCTATGTTTTTGCTGTTTATTTCAAATTTCCACTAGTCATATAATATGTTGATGTTGTTCACCTTGGTCACCATCATCCAACACCATGTATAGACTTAACCATGTGACTTGTCAGTTTTTATTTGAAATAACATGTTTTGCTTATATCCTGTATCTTGATACCTTTTGTTTTTTTTTGTTTGTTCCTCTAGATGATGTCAAGCAACTTTCTGTGCAATGACTTAAGGAAGAACTTCCAGGCGAAGGTTATGGCTGTTGTAAATCATGGTTAG
>JAJJMA010299092.1:0-15232 GCA_023529015.1 Papaver nudicaule
ATCCAGAAGATTTCGTACAAAGATTCAGAGCCAAAGCTTTGGATTATAATAATAGGGAGATAAACGAGTCACAATTGGTGGAGATTTGCATAGGAGGGATGGAGCCACGTCATCAAGAATTAATGGGGAGCTTCCAGCCCCGCGCCTTCCAACAACTCTATGCAATAGCCGGGCAATACGCTGAGATGGGAGATAACTTTGTCAACAGGGGACTGGGGACTGAAGGCCCGCACCATAAGGCCACCAACCCACCTCGACACATCCAGAGTTTCACCACCTACGAAAAACCAGTAAGTCAAGAGGCTAGTTTCTTAATAGAGAATTTATGTGAATTATTACACCTGCCAAAACGTGAACCCTATCACGTCTCAAAACCCTAATTTCATGGTTCCCTCAACTCAAGTGGGGCCAACCTCATCTCCCTCCTTCATGGACGTCCATCCTGGGTCCACCTCATCCCTATCCTATGCTAACATGCCCCCCCTATCCTTTGGTATGGGGACCACCACTCTCCAAGATAGGGACGCCACCATCTCCTCTGCTGGTCCCACCACCCAAACCGTGAGCCCTATCATAACCAGAAACCCTAATTTCGCCTCTACCTCAACCCAGATAGGGTCCACCTTATCTTCTTATCCCTTGGGCGTGTCAACTCCTCTGGTGAGTTCCACCACGCCTATCCTATCCAATATCACGTCCCCCTATCTCATATGGTGGGGACTACCAACACCACTATCTCTCCTACTCCTTACACTCCTATCTCAAGCCGCACAGAAGCTTTCCTCTTTGGGCCCCGCACTGGAGAAACAAGGAGTACGGAAGACTCACCTAGCATCGTGGATCTCATGAAGACCCAACAAGATCTAGCCTTGAGTCAAAACAATATGGCGAAAACCCAGACGGAGTTGCTGACGTGTTTGAGATCTCTCTCAGAGAAGCTAACGCCTCCAACAAATCCAGGGTTTACACGTACGGATTCCCCAGCTCATTCTAACAGGGCGGCTCCTTCTCAGATTCATGTTATTCATGATGATCAAGACACTTGTGTCCACACCACACGTGGACCAAACACAGGTTTGCAACATAACTTCGTCACTCGTGAAGATTTGCAGAATCTTTTGCAGGCTCGGAGCATGGAGAATTCAGATTTGTTTCATCGTCATCAACCTCCATATCCGATCGAAGTCCAACGTGAATCTCTTCCTGAAGGGTATGTCACACCTTCATTCTCGATGTATAATGGTATTGGGAATGCCCGAGAACATATCTCTCGCTTCCTGGAATCATTGGGGATACATGAAAGAAATCAAGTTGTATGTCTCAAGGAATTCTCGAAATCTTTAACGGGAAAGGCATATACTTGGTATAATAATCTAGCTCCTAATAGCATTCTCAGCTGGAGCCAGATGGTTAATGCTTTCCTCAAGAAATATTTCTTCGTGTCTGAGCAACTCACTCTTTCCGATTTGGGGAGACTCTATCAGCGAAACAATGAACATCCAGATGATTACGTAACGAGGTTCAGAACTCGTTCAGTGGATTGCAATGATCCAAATGTGACAGAGGTACAGTTGGTGGAGCTTTGCATCAATGGCATGATACCAGTATATCGCGCCTTGTTGGAGAATTTGGATATCGATAATTTCACCAAGCTCCATAAGTCCGCCAAACGATCTGCCACTACTGCACCTGCACTACTAGAAAGGCCCAAGCCTTTAAAAGCCGAAGAAAGTCGTGGTGAAACGCGTGCCAGCAAGCGACTTGTCAACAAGCAATATAACTCTCTTCACTCAGTTCATGCTATCACTGAAGGTGTCAAGAGGAAGGCGCCTACTCTTGAGCCCCCGCAATTGAAACGTGCAGCTCCAGCCCAACCTCAAGCTCCGGCACGGGTCCCAGCTAATGCCCCTGCACCAAAGGCACCACGACAACAGAGGGAATTCCCTAAGATCCCTGATTTCCCATGTACTATAGATGAAGTGATAGAGCTCCTGGAAGCATGGATTCAAGATGGTGCTGTCAAATTACCTCATGTGCGGAGAGAGCCTACAGCACAAGAAATGACTGATCCAAGTATTGTCATTTTCATCGATTCGTCAATCATCCCACCAGCGAGTGTCATCGACTCAAACAAATCTTCAACGAAAAGATCGAGTCAGAAGAGTTGAACTTGGGGACTGAGGGCGTGCATAAGAATCCACTCCCTCAGCACCAACCTCAACGTCAACACCAACGTCAGCATCAACCCAACATTCGAAATTTCACCATCTCCGGAGAATCTGTCAAGCAAACTGCTAATTATTTGATGGAGAATTTGTGCGAGCTCTTGCATTTTTCTAGAAGTCAGCGAAGCAACATTTTCGCTGCCCTCAGCTGGATTGCTAGCGGCAAAGAACTACCTATACCTGAAAAGGTTCAGCCAAAACCCGGCGAAGTTACACCAGAGATGATGGCAGGGGAACGCGTTCCAATACCGATTATCTCCGCTCGTCTCGAAGGTACGAATTTCAAGAAAGTTCAAATTGATGCTGGTGTTATGTTTAATCTAATTCCAATCAAAACACTCCAAGCAATTGGGATCTCCCGACGGGATGTCATCTACTATCCCACGGTAACGAAAGATTCAAAAGGAAAGCTCCAAGACATATATGGTCATGTTACTTTGGATCTGAAGGTGGACTCTGCTCGCACCAAAACCAAGTTTCATGTAATCGAAGAGGATGAGGAACACGACATGATCCTAGGACGTCCTTGGCTCCATGGAAAGAGATTTGTGCCGACAATCTCACCTGTAATCATCAAAGGCCAAGAGTTCATGTTTGACCAAGAAAGCTGCAACGTGGGAAAGCTAGAGTACCGCGTGGGGTCCGAAACTCTGGTGATATTCAAAGAGGTATGTGAAAGTGATTTGAAATACTTTATTCAGAATTATTTAGTTCATGGAAATCCTATCCAACGTGTCCCTACACAAGGATTGGATAATTCTTTGACTTGGGGACTTGATTGCATCAAGTCTATCAAATCCTCTGAGGCACCTCATGAGGAAATCAAGGCCACTACAAATAAGTGGGTTCGGGCAAAAGCAACGGTCTTATAGGCGAAAGACACCTGAGATGTCATGGGTTCCTAAGGCTGCTTTTCAAGAAGGAGATAAGGTTATGCGATGCACTAACCGAAAAGTAACTTCTATTTCGGGGTCCACACCAAACTGGGAGGGACCTTATGTTATATCTCGACTCATGCCTGATGCGCGATACATGATAAGCGCAATATATGAGCGGCCTTCAAACATGGTGATCAATGGCAAGTGGCTCAAGAAGATATGAAGATTCACTTTCCAATTCCTTCAAAAGAAAAGTGCAAGCAATCTCTTGCCTTTTGACAATTTCATTCAAAAATTCAAATTCCAAACCTATGAGTTCAAAACCATCAATTCCTACAAACCCTTTGTTCATAAAGCCAAATAAAAGCAAAATAAAGTTCTACTGAGAAAATGTTTTGCTCCTGAAGCTCTTCAGAAACAACCATCTAATGAAGACTCGCTCCTTCATCAACTGCCTTCTTTATTAGAGCAATATGAGCAGTCTTCTTCTTCACCTCTTCAGTTAACTTACGGAGTTCCTCAGTCATGGCAGCATGATTCCTCTCTTCCTAATTCACCAAATCATGGGTGAATTTGCCAACAGCAGCACGCTTTGTTCGAACGTATTGGATTCTCGCCTGAAGCCAAAGCAAATTGAGTTCGAATGTCTTTAGGGTATCAATCAACTCTCCTACCTCATTCAATGCCTCGTCAGTCATATCTCTCAGCGGGGTAGCCTTCATCTTTGAAATCACACTCATAAGGTCGGTTACAATGCCGATAAGTGTATGAAAGCGGGCACACCTTCCACCAATAATGAGGTGACCATAGCAATTCCATATTCTCCTATACAGTGGGACGTGTCCCTCGGGGACATTAAATCCTCCCACTAATGTATGACCAGGGAGAATTGTTTCATGGGGAGGATTATATGCCAAACCAGCATGAGGAAATTCAAGAAGAGTCCACCTAGTTGGAGCATCTACTTCAAACAATGTCGATATTCTCATAGGCTTGTGTTTCATTATTGACAAGCTGAAAGAAGGTTCAAAGCAAGCAGAAGTTTAATAATATGTTTCAAGCTACATGATGAAAGCTTAACATAAGAAGATGATCGAATTTACCTCAGCAATAGAAGGATTCTCATCAGCAACATCGTCAAAATCCTTACTGAGGTTTTGACCATCACTGATCTTTTCACCGACGAAGTAACTATCTTCGATCTCTTCGTTACCACCAGAAGGCTGCAAGAGCAAACAAGGTGAGAATAAAATACTGGAATATTTTACTTCATGAGTTGTCAAAAGTACTTGTGTAGCATCAAGTGTTACCGAGGATTTGGGTCCTGTTGTTTCTCCACTTTTATTTCGCTCCGTAGTTGTGCCATTCGGAGTTGCTCCACCGAAGAGTGAACTTTGGCCAAAGGGAGTGAATGAAGCATTCTCAAAGTCTGGAGCAGGTCCATCCTACATCAAATAAAGAAGAAAAGTCATTGAAAAAAGACATATCAAAGGATTCACGGCGTTATCTTGAAGAAGTAATTTTCTGACGTCTGAATTTTTACGAAGTACAGCGAAAGATTCAAAATCTGTACAAATCCGTAAGATATATGAAGAAACTTCCTTCACAAGAGTTGTTCGTATGGATTTTTCCTATCACGTGCTAAAAGGGCTTAATTTTGGAGAATCTATTGGCCGGAATGATTTTTCTACTAAACAGCGTACAGACTGCAGCATTCCTGGACGTGGTGTTACTTTGTGGCGCATGAAATAACAAGCAAACCAGCATGGAATTCAGATTTTCTTCTTTGAGGTGAAAGCTACTGAAGTCCTTTTTCTAAATTGGGGTCAACCATCGAAATCCGCCATCGGATGAAGATTTTATGGCCATTCTCGTGACGCGACTCGAAACAGGAAAATCTGACGGGATTTTTACTTTTCTACTAAAAGTGAAAATGTAGCAAAGAGAATGAAGTCTTACCGTTACCCAATCGTTTGCCAACGGATTGGGGACTTGATTATCACTTAAAGGAGTCGCCATTGAGTTTTTCTAGCTGGGGAAAATGATACTCCACCCGGAAAACGGTTGACACCGAAGGATACAGTTTCAGTATTGGTCTCTTGTGTTGCGATGCCAACGAACTTCTGATTAGGCGGAGTTGGCTGCACAAAAGAGTCATGAATAAGATTTCAATATTATCACAAGTTAAGCTTGTGCGAGTACTCCAAAGTACAAGGTCCAGATCGGGCTTCATGTTTGTGGATAAGGCTTTTATGCGGATGCGGCTGGTCCATCAACTCTATGCTCACCCCGGAACACTCACGGTTCCATGCTGCGCAGGGGACTTAATGTTGATGGTGTTTTTTGGCGAGGAGGTCACAGGAGTAATTTTGCATCAATTTCTGACATCCTGGAATAGCTCGAGATAAGGTATGAATTTATTTTTACAGTAGGGATAAGATATTTGGTTTGCCGTTAGCCATATTTTAATATCTCGCGACCCTAGCCTAGTAACATGGTCCATATCCCTAGCCTACGTATTAAAATACCTATGCATGCGCATTAGCCTAGCTCATGCTCGAGCCAAAACCCTAGGTGATTCACGCCACTCCATGGCATGCCTTGGAAGTCGCGGCATTGGCCATGCCTGAAACCCTAGGAGTACACGGTATTAGCAATGCCTGGCAAGGCCTAAACCTTGGCCACGCCAAAACCTTAGCAAGGCCTAAAACGTGGCCACACCTAAAACTTGGCCACGCCTAAATCTTGGCTACGCCAAAGCCTTGGCCACGCCTAAAACGTGGCCACACCTAAATCTTGGCTACGCCAAAGCCTTGGCCACGCCTAAAACGTGGCCACACCTAAATCTTGGCTACGCCAAAGCCTTGGCCACACCTAAAACGTGGCCACACCTAAATCTTGGCTACGCCAAAGCCTTGGCCACGCCAAGAACTTGGCCACCCCTAAACTTGGCCACGCCAATAACCTGGCCACGCCTATATCTTGTCCACGCCAAAAAGTTGGCCATGTCCAAACATTGGCCACGCCTAAACTTTGGCCAAGCCTAAAGTTTGGGCACGCCTAACTCTTGGAGGCCCGTAGCATTGGCTTTGCCTCTTCTTTGGGTGCCCACACATCCTCCCTTGGCATGAGTTTGGACGCCCATGGCTGTCTCCTCCTTTAGTTTTTTGGGTGTCCATACTTATGGCTCGCCTTGATCTTTGGATGCCCATGGCATCACTCTTGCTCAACTCTTGGGGGTCCAAGATTATGCCCTGGCCAAATATTGGAGGCCTCATAATCATGCTTAGCCTAATTTATGGGGGGCCTTATAGTTGGCTCTCGCCTAATTCGTGGGGGTCTTATTGTTTTCCCTCACTTAAACTTATGGAGGTCCATGATAATCATCTTCCTCTCACGGCTAGCCTTGCCTCTCTTGAGCTAGGGTTCACCTCTTCCTAGCCTCTCCCTATTTATGGGCCTCACTGATCCAAATCCTAGAGGATTATGAATTTTATTAAGTCCATAATACTCTAGTTTCCTAATCAAATTCGGAAATCTGGCAGTTCAGCTCACGTATTTCTTCATGGCGTGATTTTTAGAGCCAAATCCGTAAGGAATTAGAAGGCGCTTCCTTCACGAAATATTTTCCTCTGTGAATTTCCTATAACATACTAAAAATTCAGATTTTTATCTAATATAGACTGGCCTGGGCGATTTTACTAATGGACAACATGCAAACTGTCCAGAAATCCGAAAATAACATAAATGTTATGGCTTATCCTTTTATATCCAATGTGGGATTATTATCATGCTATGCAACATAGCTTATCATAATTATTGTGGCCTATTTTTAGGTCTTATATTGGCAATGCTTATGCATTCTTGATGATGGATACGCCGTGATAGCATCATTCGTCTGTTTTTCCTGATTATGGACTTGCTTCCATAAATCAGTGCTATAATTCTTAATCATGGCTCATGGCTATGGCTTATATTATTTTGGGCATTCATATGTCTTAATTATCCAGGGAATTGGTGCATTACATGCCACAAACTAATTTCCCTTATTTATGGCAAACCGAAAGTCGTATTTATTTGACTATTGCCACAGAGAGTTGCTGAAATCCTCTCGGTCTAAATGGCGATTGCATAGCTCAATCCTTAGACTTATCTTATCTTATCTAATGGCGGTTGCTAGCTCAGCCCTTAGATTCATTTTATCTTAATCTAATGGCGGTTGCTAGCTCAACCCTTAGATTTATCTCATTAGGTTTAAATGGTGATTGCCCGGTTCAATCCTTAAACCAAATCTTAAGGAGATATTCAAGCTTATCGCTTAATCTCTATCTTTACGCAAAGTCCTAAGTTACCAGTAATTGGTACGACTTGCACTAGTCGACTTTGACTTAACAAAATAAACAAATCTTACGAGAATCAAGTAAGTTACATGGGGGGATATTCTTTTAGGGTTTTGGTTTGGCGGTCTACGGCACGTGTGATTGCAACGGCACAATCACTTAACGGGAAAGATAACTAGGTCGTGTGAACGTTGCTGAGAAGATGGGATAAGGTAGTGGGTTGTTAGTCTTCCCTAATATTAGGCGCAAGACTCTTAACAACTGACCCCACTCTTTCCTCACTCCCACTCTTCCACTACTTCCACTTCTTACGAGATCAGTTGAGAATATATTGCTATAAATAGGTCACTCGACCAGTTGGGAAATCATCTCGATCCCAATCTCATCTAAGATAAGTTTAACAAGTTCAGTGCAAGTATAATCAAGTCTATCTTATCGATAATTGATTAACTCTTCTCATTCAGCTTTTATTATCTAGTGAGAACTGAATATTCATCCTTATCTAGCAATATTTATCTCAATATCACAGAAAATCATAGCAATTCTCTGATCTCATCTTTCTCTGCTTCCCTCCCTAAACCAACCCTAAAATCCTCTTCTTGTAACTGAAGCAATACTCGAACGGCCATTTCTTGGTTTAGGCGAGTCTTGTTCGATCTTGACCTCTCGAATTCATCACAATCTTTTATTACATCATCACACTTTTTACCCCTCAGATTCTCTTTATTGTTTTACACCTAAAACAACTAGGAGCGATTTCCTCTTAAGATATTAGAAAAAGAGCTACCCAACCTCGTTTTACCAATCAACATGAGGTTACCGAGTACATGGTGTTTAAAGAAAGTAGGGTACCAACCCTGGTTAACTTTTCTGATGTTCTTACTATGTTTCCAAGGCGTGGTTGAGTATCTCCATCTTATTTGTGTTTCTGTTGTTTGGCAGGCATCGAGGCCAACTTACAGAAGAAAGTTGCAGACGCTGAATCGGCGAGGGACGAGGCTGTCAATCAGTTGGTGCTTGAAGCGGATCGAAAGTTGGAGTTCGAGAGGAGAGCACAACAATTATCGAAGGAGCTGGCCGAGGAACGTCAACGTCGGACAGTCGACATAGGCAGACTTCCCCAACAGTTGGAGCTCGAACGTAAGCGTCGTTCAGAGGATGTAGAGAGGAGTGCTGAGCAGGTGTCTGCCGAACGAAATTTCCGTCTGAAGTGTCAGGAGGATCTAAGGAATATGGTTACTGGTTTTGCCCTCGTCAACCATCAATTAAGACATGAGCAGGCTGTTGAGGAGCTGCTTACTCGTCTGCCTTAACTACCTCTCTGGCTATGAGCATGGCTTGTCGAATACATGGTCGGTCACTTTTTAGGACTATCGGTATTGAGCCTCCTACCTATGGGGCCGTTGGTGCAAACGATGCTGACGCAGTACTCCCGGGTGACGAGTATTGCTTCCTCAGGAGGTATTTGTGAGACTGGCTAGGGACGAAGCACGAAGGAGATGGCTGCTTGGGAAGATTCCTGATGACCAAGGTGTCGGCAATGACGAAGATGATAGCGACGATAACTCTGACGATAACCATTCTGGAGGTGGCGACGATGACTCTGACGATGCTCCGAAGGCTGATTCGAAAGATGATCCAAAAGACGGTTCGAAAGATGATTCGAAGAGTAACCCCAATGATGATCCGAAGGATGATCTCGAGGATGATCCGAAAGATGATCCGAAGGATTATCCGAAAGATGATCCGGAGGGTGATGCTGCAATTGAAACTGGCAACCCTGCTGATGATGCCACACAGGATCTTGGTGATGCCGAAGGGCCGAGCGCTGGTGGTGGCGTGGGTGCTGGCTTCGATAAAGAGAACAACTATTTGTTTCAAGAATCCATCGCCGCGTATAGTGAAGAGAGCGAAAGTGAGTCTGAGCCCGTGAGGGAAATCACTCCTTCAAGACAAGATCACTCCGGCTTTCGAACCTATGAAGAGGACTTGGAGGCTGAGAGAGAGCTTTTGGATGTCATGAAAGTTTTTGGAGATCCCTCCCCTCGTCATGTTGTGTTGTCTAGGGAAGTTTCTCCCGTGGTGTAGCAGCGAATCTTTTGCTTTTCCTTTTGTCTTCTGATACAAGAATTTTTGTACTTGGCATCTCTCATATTTTTTGTGCTTTTAAGCTGTATTGACTATGTTTATGAAGAAGCCTTTTTTGCTTGATTGGAGTTTTTTTTCCTTTTTAGTTTGTATATATTTGCTGAGAACTTCGTAATCAACCACGAAGTTGCTTTTGCAATGCTCTAAGCTCCTAAGGTTACTCAAGATGCAATTCCAGGGCTTACTTCGATGTAAAAGATAGTAAACCAAGTTAGTGGGGGCTTATGGATCACCCTTCCCAAAGGCTTTTAGTTACTTGCCTGTTTTAAAGCAAACATAGGCTATTGAGGTCATAGGTACCCGTTTTGCCTTGGTATGTTGGGTGGATATCGAGGATACCAAGTATTCTCCAAGTTAATATGGTGGTATTCTGGTGATCCATTTATCCCAAGTTCATTGATGAACTTATGGTGGGTAGCTGCTATGATTGTTCCTTGATAATAAAGTAACACAATGGGGGAGTGCCGGTCAAGGCTGGAGCTTAGACATGGTACTATTCTCCTATCGCGGCCTAGAGTTCGACCCATTTGTTTCTCGATAGCCTCTCCTCGAGGCTAAGTGTTTGTTTTTTAGAGGAGGTCCCTCGGTTGCGTGATTCGCCTGCTATTCCCATGAATTAGCTGCCTCGGGGTTCCATCCACCTTTAGAGGTGGATGTTCATCCCATTTATCGTCCCCTCGACGCCTCAGAAAGAGAGGTCCTCATGGTCGTGTGGTAGTGGGTTCAAATGCTTCATTAGCTTATCTAGCTTAGATGCAAAGTACCCACCGCTAACGGGGTGTCATGTGGGTAGAGGACTGTGTATAGCTCGTAGGGCCCTTACGGCTTATATGATCATCAGCTATGTGCCTGGTATTCGAGGTATTTTCATGTTTTTGGCGTCTGGGCCTTGGCGTTAAGGCCTTTTAATTTCATTGCGTCGAGGCACTAGGGGAGATATGGCGTCATGGCCTGTTTGCTTTATATGGATTGAGAGCCTTTGGAGGTTTGCCTATTCGGGTAGGACTTTCGCCTAGCCGAGTAGGATCTGGAGTTTGGATCGAGGTATAGTGCCTCGAAGAGTACGGTATATATTTTCTTAACAGCATGCCCAACTGCTTCTTTTATTTTTTTCATTCTAAAACTGACATTTCTTATGCGTTGCTTACATGTAAGGTTCTAAACAAGGTGTTTCAGATGCTTCCCCTCAACTGGGGTGCTTAGCTTCTGTCCTTCGAGATTGACTAGGCTGTAGGTATTGTTCCCAAGCGCTTTTTCAATGACGTAGGGCCCAACCCAAAATTGCTCCTCCAGAGTATCTTCTCCGGTGCCGCTCGAACATGCCTTACTAGCAGATTTGCTCGGCGTTGGTACCTTATTGCTTGACACGAGGAATTGTTCTCTGTGCTCGATGCAATGACCCTTTCCTTTGCTGATGGGTCGAGTGCCTTGCTTGCAGACTGTGGGGCTTCCCATGGTGGTGTCAGCCATTCCGGCCTCTACTTCAGCTATGAACTCCCTTATGCATGATTCTGTTATCCTTGGGTGCTTGGCTTGGTTTGTGGGGTCCTGCCTCGGGTGTTCTCTCGCCTGGACGTCGATTTCGTTGCATAGACGAGCTTCGGTGGGATCACCTAGGATTTACGCGATTCCCAGTGGCGTTGGGAATCGGATTCTTCTGTGCAGAGTAGAGGGCACCCCTAGGATGCTGTGAAGCCAAGGCCTTCCCATAATTGTATTGTAAGGCGAGTCTATGACTCGGTGAATGTGGGCTATCATATAAAAGAGGGGTGGACGAAGTACCTTCTTGGTTGAGGGGGTCCTCATTGACTCCCTTGGGCTCTGCAGGCGTGGCTACTGCATTTCCGATGCTGCTCTTTTGTACAAACCGCTCCATGAGCTCCAGAGGAAGTGTCTCCTGGTTGTTGTAGATCCATGGGCGTCCCAGCACTATGCCGCTCTCGACGACTCCCTTAACAATGTGAAACGCCGCTATGGATGGGATCGTGGCGATTTCGACGGGAAGGTCGATCCACCCGTAAGTGCTTCGACCCTGTCAGGACCTTTGATGATGGCAGGGGCATGGATAGCTCTGCTGCGAGGGATGTTAGCGGCTCTGAGAGTCTTGGCGGAGATGATGTTCATTGGAGATCCCGGGTCGATGAGTGTCTTCGAGAATTCATCATGAGAGAGGCAGGCGGTTGTGAGGAGTCCCCAGCCTTGTCCTTCTGTTGGCTTCCCCTGCTTGGACATTGTCTGTTCATTGACTTCCTTGAAGGGTAGGCGTTTTCCCGATACTACCATATTGAGTGTTGTGAACATGTCTTTCCGCTGTGGCTTCGAGAGACAGAGAGTCTCGCATAGTTGGTACATTATCTCCTCCACTCTCTTGTTCACCGGTTCCTCAGGGAGGGTGAATGCTCGAACTGGTAGAGGATCTTGGTATACTCCTTCGTTTCCTAGGTGTAATTCCCCGGACTCCACCTTGGCTTGGAAAATTCGCTTAAGGGTAAAGCAGTCCCTGGTAGGGTGAGTAGTGACTCGGTGATAGCGACAGTACCTTGGGCTTGCTACCTCTTCGGCTGTAGGAGGCTGTCGTATCGGAGGGAGTTTGATTGCTCCGTCCTGGATCCAAGTGTCTAGCAACTCTAGTACCTCCTCCATGGGAAATGGGTAGTCCAGTATCTCTGGTCTGGCTTTTTGCCTCCGCATCTCCGGTTGTTGCGACCCTCATTGGTTCATGTTCTTGTTCGGGGTCCCTGGAGCAGAATTAGTACGTTTTGGATGCGTCACTTCCGTGACAGGGCCTTTCCTCTTCCCTCTTTCGCTGATGGCGCCCATAGATGGCAAGTTGTTGTTGTATTGCTTGTTGATTAGCCTCCTATCACCGCGAGTGACACGGGTCTCTTCGCTTCTAGGGGGTTTAGTCCTTTCTAACAGGGCGGGTGCAGTGGTAGCAGACCTCTTCGCAGCTTCATGGAGTTCAGAGAAGGTCTGAAAGCGGAGGTTCTCCAAGAGGACTCGGTATACGGGAATCATTCCGTTGATGCAGAGTTCCACCAACTGTTGTTCTGTGACATTCGGGTTGTGGCAGTCAAGGGCTTGGATTCTGAATCTCTTGACGTAGTCGTTCGGGTGCTCGCTAGGTCTCTGGAATATTCTGCCGAGATCGGATAGTGTTATCTGCTCAGACACGAAGAAGTACTTGCGATAGAACGCACTCACCATCTCGCCCCAGGTCCCAATACTGTTCGGAGAAAGATTATTGTACCAGGTATAGGCTCTTCCAGTGAGAGACTTCGAGAATTCTTTGAGTCTCAAGACATGGCTGTACTCGTGTTCCCCTAAGGATTCCAGAAATCGCGAGATGTGTTCACGTGCATTACCAGTTCCGTCATACAAGGAGAACATGGGCTATATATATCCTTTGGGGAGGGCAATCCTCTGTACTTCGTGCGGGTACGGTGGCCGGTGTTGGTGGATAGGTAGCGCCATCTCTCTTTCTCGATTTCGTAGCAGCTTTTCCAAGTCATCTGCCGTGACATAGCGGGATGGTTATCCTCCTCTTTGGCGAGATTCTTCTGGGAGAAAAGGCGCTTCGTCATCTCGGATGTGGATAATAGTCGAGCGGGCACCTGTAGCAGCAGCTTCAGGGGTTTCCTTGACTGGTGAACTTGACAGCTTCGAGGTTAGAGTTTTGAGACAATCCAAGATTCCTAGCTGAGTGTCGAACATCTTGTCTTGACTTTCCGCGAGGACGTCCTGTCGTCTGGCTAACTCCTCCATGGTTAATGCTCCCGATACTCCTTTTCCTTTCTCGGCGGTGGTGTTGACCTTAGCTGTGGAGGAAGGGTTCTTGCCAGAGGTGTGGGTTGGAGCATTAGAAGTCACTGGGGTGATGGGGATAGCCGAGATGATAGGTGTTGAAGGGGGATTATCTTGGGTAACAGGTGGCGTGGTGCCGGATGCAGGTGGGTTGGTAGGTGCTGTGTTAGAGGCTACAACACCGTCAGTTGAAGAGTTGGGGTTTTTGGTGTCTGATCCCGACCTAAGTTCAACCATTTTGAGAAAGTTTTCTGGAATCGAGAGAATGATCTCCCACTGTGGTCGCCAACTGTTTTTACCTGGAAAAACAATGCACCGTCTCTGGGTACTTTCGTAGTGTTCGAGATCAAAGTCGAACAAGACGAGCCTAAACCAAGTCAATGGCCGTTCACGTCTTGCTTCGGTCACAGAGAGGATAGAGGTTGATCTAGGGAGGGAAACAACGAAGAAACTTGAGATCAGGTTGAGGATGTGTTTGGGCGTAAGAGTTCAAGATCTCCGTCGTGAAAATGACTTGAAATCTCCAAGGCTAGAAGTATGTTGGGTTGCTCAGGCGTGTTTACTTCTGAGGCTCTGGTGCATTCAGGTGTTCTGAATGTCTGGTTGTTTCTGAAAAGATATTCTGCCTTGGAAAATAGAGGAGGCCTCTATTTATAGTTTTGAACTCACCCTGATCTCTCGACAGAGAAGGTGGAAGTCGTGGAAAAGTGGGGGAGTGGAGGACATTAGTTGGTTTCCGTAACTGCCTGAATTGTGTAGAACATGTCCACTCGCGCCATCTTCTCGTAACTGTCCACTATCTCCATCAGTTTCTTTCAACTGTCGTAAACCGCCAGACCAATACCCCTAAAGTTATCCCCCCGTGTGATGTTTTGATATCTCGTGTAATATGCAGATGTTGCATAATTGTGTTAAGTTGGGTTATGATAATACCGTGTAACCGTATGTTTGTGGTGTTACGAGTGGCTGCTTTGAGTTCCGTATGCCTGGCCGCGGGGACATGGCCGAGGAAACAAGGCCGAGGAGACAGGGAGTGTGTGGCGCTAGGGAGTATGGCGCCACAAGGAGTTTTGTGCCAGGTCAAATGCTGGCGCTAGAATTTGACTATAAGCTGATGTCAGCATGACGTCAGTAATTTTTGTATTGCCAGTTTTGGCGCCATATGTGTGGCGCCACTATTCGTGGCGCCACAGAACATGTTTACTTAATACTATGGATTCATAGTATATGACGAGTGAGAGTGGGTTTAAATTAAATATATTAATTCAAAAAAATGGGCGGACTTGCCCACCAAATTCAAAGTTTTTGAATTTGGGCATACTATTTAATTCAAAGTAGCCTTTGAAGATGGACGGCGCCACCGATTTTGCGCCAGCAGACTGGCCTAGTTTTAGCATGCCGTTCGTGTCATCATCCAAATGATTTTCGATGATGTTGGACGTTGTTTATGCCATTATTAAAACCAGCAATAAGACAAATGATTATTTTGCCTTATAAGATTATTGTTTTGCAGTACCACATAAATGGTATTCGTGTTTAAGCCATAGTATGTTTAGCCTGTTGTATGTTTCTCAGAGAGTTCTGGACAGGCCTAGAGCTTCGATATTTCTAAGATTTTTATTAAGACTCGAATGTTGAGTCGTATTAAGAGGAAACCCATGAGGATGCGTCTCTGTTAACTCTTCACCATGTACCATTGAGCGATCTGGTTCTGATATCGAGAAATTCGAGGCGATGTCAACATGAAGAAGATCAATGAGTTTAATGCGTTGGTGAGATTATCAGTACTGCACTATGATATCATCCTCTCCACCGGGAGTTATAAGAGAGAACTCAT
>JAJJMA010299101.1:0-18487 GCA_023529015.1 Papaver nudicaule
GAGCTGTCTATGGACACTCAAGGAAATCTCTAGTTGGTAAGTGTCAAATGAAAACTCCAACAGTGGACACGCATATAAATTATCGAACATCTTGACGTTGCTATCTACTAGTAGATCGACACTGACACTGACAAACACAAGCTCAACGTGCCTTTATGATTCCCGAAGGCTACTGAATCAACAGCGTAGTTTATATCTGAGCAAATGGACACTTGAAGAATTTATCGAATTGCTTTCACGTTGCTATTCAACAGTCATTCGACACTGGCTATGACAAACACAAAGGAGAGTGACAATGTGGTCAGTAGTTGCGACGGTTGATAGCTCAATCCTTGCCAAGGATCCTGTAAGCAATCAAAACCGTCGTATAAAGGGGGAATACAGACACTACATTGACCCAGACGTGTTTATTGGATGTCATATCGCCACTTGATTCAAAAACCGTCACATGGCTCCATGAAAAAACCGTCTTAAATGCTCATTTGTGTACTAGTGTTTGTGTTCATTACATTCAAATATCCACCAGTTATTAGCCTTTTATCCATTTGTGTTCATTACAACTGGTATCATCTGGACGATTCCTTGTACTGTGAAGAGGACAACACCTACAATAAAAGATGTTAATGACGCACCAAAAGAAATCAGTCAGTTAGTCAAGAATCTCATAGATCTATACACCTGTGACTCAAATAAGAGAGCCGAAGAAGCTAAAGCTCAACCTGAGCTGTTAACAAAAGGACTAGCTGAAGTAACACAACATATCAAGTTGTTGGTGGAATATCAGTCTTCAGGTTCTTCTAATAAAACTCATAAACCTCTTGATGACGATTAATCAGACGAATCTGAAACCCCTCATAAAGACAAAGGCTCTCCTTCTTCTTCTACAACTCTTTCCTTCAAACATTCCAAACTGGACTTTCCTAGATTTGAAGATGATAATCCGAGAAGCTGAGTACGAAAGTGTGAACGTTTCTTCAAGAAGTTCAGATCGTTCACTTGATTCTAATCTGAATAATCTATGATGCCTTTTGATTTAATCTATTGGCATATTTCATCTGAAATCAGCTGAAATTTCTTTTCATGTTCAGATCTAAAGATTATTAGGTTTAGATGGTAAAATTTGAAGCGTCTTCTTCAATGATTATGAATTTAAAACTAAATCAAATAAGCATGTTAATCTATAGACTAAATCTTGTAATCTAAAATCGTAAGTACAAAACTTCCCTGAGGCTTTGCCGCTTTACCGGCGATTTCAAGAAATCGAAAAGAAAACGCAATAGGAATTGAGTTTGTAGTTTCTTAATCATCTTCTTCAATTTGATCGTCATTGTTTTTCTCATAAAAAATGAATAGAAAATACAATGTCATATAATCGTAAAGTCATGTTACTATAAAATCTCCTTTTGGCGTGATCATCATATGGATTCATGAGATTCAACCAATTTGAAATTAAAAATCTAGTTTTCTTTCAATTTTATCTAGATCTGAGCAATCAAATTTATTTTATTACTATAATTTTCAGATCTGGAGCTTAAAAACGATAAATTTTACTTCAGAATTCATTGTCATCAAAAGTTTTCAAAATCATCGTAAGTTCTTTCTTGAAAGCAAAATTTTAAACAAAAATCATTTGTAAAATCATGTTTCAAAACCGCGGAGGGCGCCAATGAAGATACGTATTCGTGTTTTATAATATTACCTTCACAAGTAGATGTGTATGATTCCTGATTGCTTAGGTATGTTTGGTTTATTGGTTCTCTCAGACGTCTGGGATTAGGTTTTACAGCTTCAGGAGCTTCGTTAAAGCTTAACTATTTAGTCACAGACAATTGTTCAACTGAATTTAGACAAAGAGTGTTTTCTTATTGATTCAAGAGAGAGAACTTAGATTACAAATGACCAGGAGATCGATATTTATATGCGTACAAATACAGGCGATGTAAAACTATCTAAAATGTTCTACCAATTATTACAGTTGTTTCCCTCATTGTCTGGGGTTGCTAGCTAGTTTTCCCGCCTTCAGGTACTTTGGATATCCTCCTCCTGAGTCATCTGGAGTACTCTGCTTCCTTCGGCTGGTGGTCTCCTTGAACGACTTCTCTTGCTGCCAGTCGACTGCCAACGCTATAAGCACCATTCATGGTTCTGCATTGCTCGTCAGCGTATTATGCCTTCCATTAGTTGACCTCCTGCCCTGAACCATATTTTGTCATCAACAAATCTCATGACTAAATAGCATATACTGTAAAAAGCTCATACCCAGAGCAGAACCATGAATTAACTTACAAAAAAAAAAAAATCAAATAAGATAAAAAAAAAATAATCTCTATCTAAGAGAAATGCGAAAGAAGACTCTGAATTTCCGCCTTTGCTGCGAGGAGGTCTTTCTTAAGATTAGCTTTATATTCCCTAAGGACTTTAGATTCTGCTTTAAGAAGAGATATCTGCTCATCTTTCCGAGCTATAACGTCAGAGTTCCCATCAGCATCTAATATATTCTTTAATAACATTGGAAAACAGGCGGCGAACTGTAGAAACAAAAAGGAAATAATAACAATTAATAATTATGCATAATATGAAGCAACTAATGAAATTTCAAAAAAATAAAATAATAAATAAATAAAAATAAAAGTAATAATTAAAAAAATTAAAATAAATAATATACCTCACTAAACTTGGTAATGATTAAAAGCCAATTCATCAGAAGACAGTGTCCTCAACCTCCAAATCAAATTTGCGAGGAAAATCAGATACAATGGGATAAAAACTAGTACCTCCCTTAGGATCAAACACTGACTTTTGAGAAACAAGAGAATCCCAGAAAAAAGCATGATATGGTAAAGCATCTTTAGATACAGATTTTCTTTTTCTTAAAACAGGTTCTACATTAGAACATTGTCTGCAACTGGTTTGACAAACTTCTATGTTAGTATCGGGCTCAGCAAAATTATAGCTGGAAGGCAAGTCAGAGAAATATGGAGGATAACACATCTAATAGATACAGTCTCGACCATCTTTCTGTGATTATCAGGGTACTTTTCAATCTCTAAAGACTTGAAAAAATCCTTTAATTTTTTCTCAACATCTCAATCAAACCTGTAGGAAGCTGCAATAAAAATATAATTAAAATAAAAACAAAAGAAATAATAATAAAAAAATCAACAACAATATAAAAACTATCCGTTCAGAAATAACTCACAAGAATATGGATCAAAATTAAAGGTTGTACTAAGACGATCATCTTCGCTGGTTACATGCCTTCCAAACTGCCATAAGCCAGCAATAATTACACAAGAATCAATTCGATCATCGAGGAAATCTTCATCATAAATTTCAAAACCAAAACTGCACCATGGAAATCTATATTCCATGTAATAAAACCATGTATCTTTATCAAACTTCACGATATATCTTTTAACAAGATGATGAGGAAAAACTTGCAATTCAGAACAAGAGGAAGCATTATAATCCTGGCCATAATCCTGGCCATAATCCTATAGAATCGAGATTTCATCTGGCCAGGAGCAGAACTTTTCAGATCAAAAAATTCATGAATAATTGGCGGAATAGGAATTGTAAATCCATTGATAAGATGAGATTCAGAAAGTAAGAGTTCACCAGATCTGAATTGATAACCTCTGTCAACTTCTGGTCAGGAGGATTAGGACGACGAACAGATAAAGATAGATTAGAAAGAAGGTGTTGCTTCAAAAAAAAAAAAAAATCATCAATCAAACACTCCTTCTGGTCCATGATAAAATAAGAAGATATCGATATAACTAAAGAAAAGAGAGGAGGTGATACATAAAAGTATTTATACAATACAAATAAAGTAATATATATACCAAAAATAAATAGAAAACAGAAGTTGTAAAAAAGAAAAATATTAACAAAGCAACATGATTAAAAATTCAATTTTGGTAATCAGTAAAATTCATAAAAACTAAGTCTTTCAGATCATAGGTGTTAAGGGGACTAAGTTAAACCCTATTATGGTCTACTTAGGTCTTAATGTTATATGGCAGAGTCTGATGTCATATACCACAGACCATCGCTATCATTAAATAGCTAAGACTAATCCTGGTAAAGAGCTGCCCCGATCAAACAAATCAAAAGTTCAAACCTGAAGTTCAAATGACAGCACAGAAAAAGACCCTGGCCAGGTTTCTCGAAATCCGACTGTCCGCACCTTTCGAGAGAAGTTGTATTCTTCATAGGGAAGAGGTAAAGATCCCAGTAAAAAAAAACAGTAAACGAAAGACAAAACTGATTACAAAAGATAAACCAATAAATTACAGAACAAACATTATATCATCAAAAAATTCCGATACTTAAACCTGTATATTATAGGTGCAAATAATGACAAAATATATCACATATGTTCAGGACTAAGCACATACTCTACATAATCAACTCCATCTACACATGGTTTAATATCCTTTGCTACAATTGCAGAACTATAATAAGAACCATCATTACTAGTATTTCTAAGAGATAAAGATATTTCCCCAAACTCCTGCTTCATATCAGAGTTCAAGGAATTTTTCAAAGGCACTTTCAATAGTTGAAGCCTCACAGCAGCAATTTCAGCCTTCAATCGATCTTCATCAGATTTCAATAAAGAATTCTCCTTAGTCAACTATGAGTACTGAGATCCATTGCGTTCCAATTCATTTTTCAAACAGGTGTTACAATTAGTAACATCCAACAACATAGAATCCAGATGCTTTGATTGATCAAGCAATTTAATCTTTTCAGATTCAATTAGAACCATAGACTCTTTGAGAGATCTAAGTTCTTCAGATTTAAGCTTATGACCGTCTTCTAATTCAACAAGAACACGCTTCAAACAATAAACTTTTGATTGTAGAGCAACATTAGAAGTAGAAGCATCAGGAGGTTTGGTAATAAGATCTTCTCAATACTCAATCTCGGCCTTAGCAATCGATAAGTTAACTTCATAATATTCAAGTCTATGATAACAATTGACAAGATCAGTCGAAACCTTAAAAACATCATAAAATTTAATGAAAATATGTTCAAACATAAAGAATCAGGAAATTTGAAAGAAAAAAAAAACAAGGCTTTACCTTCATATAGTTTTCAGCTGCATAATTCTTAAAATCAAACAGGCTCATCTGATTCAGCTTAGCCATGTCGTTAATACGAGGTATCGAGGATAATACCACCAATGGAATACCATTATCTTCATAAATAGACACTTTACTCTGAAGCATATTGAACACTGCTGAATTATTTGTATGAATATATTGAAGATCTATTTCACTAGAATCGCGAAAAGGACGTTCATAAAAGAACTGTTTAAATAACAAATTTTCACTAGAAGGACACGAATCTGGGCTCCATTCTTCAAGAAAGAAAGATCAACAGTTTCGCTAGCAGATCCAGCAACTGAAGGTATGAAATCAACAGATTCAATGTTAAGAATTGATTTTCCTTTTTTACCAACTTGAGAAGATATTGCAACACACTCAGATGGATCATTATGCGGATCCTCTGAAGCAGGTTTTGAGTCATCATTAAAAACTATAACGGGTTCATCAATACTAGAAATAAGAGTTGATGGAACACCACAAACCTAGTCCTCAAAACTCAAGGGGGAAGATCGTTGAATACGATGTATGGATACGTTAAAATCCCTAACCACCCTGTTATCTCTCAAGCTTGCAGTATGTCTCATGCTCAAAAGATTAACGTTGCAAATATCAGGAGAACCAATACTGGAGTAGTAATTTTGTATAAGGACTATATTACCAGGGGTAAAATACCTACAACAGTTAAAAAAAATATTTCACTGAAACAAATATACAAACACATTTCAATCAGCATGTAAATTTTTTTATTTAAGGAATAAGCTAAAACTTACAAAAATAATTGGCAAAAAAGGAACTCCAGCAGGAACAATTTCCCAACCACCAGTAACAATCAACGGTCTTTGATCAACAAATTGGTCGAAAGTAACTTGAACATCACAATATTCAATTCCTAGTGTCATGTTAACATTTTTGGGATGAATTGAATAGATATGGAGCAATTCAGAAGATACTTGATACACATCGTACCTCTGAAAGATGTCAAGAGCAGTAATTCTTTCAGGAAGATCTTCAACATTTGATTCAAAATAGAAATATTTTTCATCATTAAGTAAAACTTGTTATCCATCTGACATGGCGACAATCCAATCAAGAAAAGATATTCAAGAATAACAGGATTCAGAGGGAAATTGATGAATTTAAGATGATACTCAGAAATCAACAAACCTCTGGGATGAATCACATGTTGAGAAATCTTTGAAACGAAATCATAACCACAAGGGCGGTAAATACCAATATTTGAAGAACTAAGAGTAGGGTATAATCGCCTCAAGGTATCTAAATCACGTAGATCAGACATTGAAAATGACTGGGAAAAAAAAGAAGAGACTGATTAGAATTTCAGCTTTTCTAAATAAGGAGAAGAGGAAGATAAAAAGATTAAAAATTATTAGCAAAATAATACTTTGATTAAAAATTACTACGAAATATTTTCAACCGTAAAGATGGCAATGTGATAAAGCCACATGTCAGTCATGCTACAAAAGAAGAATATCGAAAGTCAGGCAGACTTTGTATAAGGATAATAGAAGCAATAAAGCAGAACCTGTCAACAACAATAAATTGGTCCAAAACGATAGACCGAATTTCATCTCATCTCAATATAGAACCCGCAACAGAGGTTAAAAATAAAAATACAGATACTGCTAAAAGTGTATTCTACACTTGGCCCTTTTTGGGAAGGAGTAAATAATACCCCCAATAAAATGACACCTACAGAAGCTGTGATGAGCGCATAAATATTACATATTTACAATCATATTTGCACTAGCGAGAACTCGATATTTGATTAATAATATTGCTTTAAGCAATTTACAAGAAGATACAAGTGAATCCGACATTACAACAAGAAAGAAGGCAAAAAGAAGCTCTAGGCACATAATTATTGGAGGCGGGCGCTCCTGTTTCTAAAGGATTAATGGAGGCATCCATCAAGCCTATAAGGAATTGAAGAGTTTCATGGGAGCAGCCCTTCTATCCAAGATATTCTAATAGGGGCAGCCATTCTCAAGGCGATTTCTGAAGCACCGTACAATACAGTTCAGGGCCACCTGATTCCTCTTAACCTACAGACGAGGTCGAGTCTAATACAGGAGCAGATGTTTCTTTCCTTCACAAGTTTTCAGACTCTACATGTTCTAACCAAGATCTACTACTGCCTAGTCATGTCACCGGGTAAGTAATGTTTCGTAGGGTTGTTTTTGAAGATTCAAGACGAGGTTGCATGATGTGGTACCAACACCACAGCTTCACTGTTTCCTTATTTAGTTTGCCTAGTTTAGCTGTTAGTTTCCTTACATAGAACAGTTGCTTTAAATACGAATTGTTTGCTTAAGAAGTCAGGGTTGTTGCCTTAATTATCGAGTCTTAGTTGATATAAATACTGCCGTAGCTTGTACAAGAGACCCATTCAAGACAACTACAAGCTTTTCTTTAATTCTTTTATTGCTTTCCTGAGGTGGTCGATCCCCAATTCAAAGGATCAACAGTTAAGTTCTTTGTGTTTATTCTCGTTTACAAATCAAGTTAGTTCTGAACCCCAACTCTGAAGAAGTTAATAAGATGACTACCATGATGACAACTCTGAATACAACGGTAACCAATTTTATGCAAGCCCTTGCTGATACTCAAGAATCTGAAGAGAAAGCTTCAGCAGCTGCAATGGATTCTTTGCTTACTAAGCTACAGAATTCCAATAACGAAAGCATGTCCAAGTTAATGAAAGCTCATAAGAAGGACATGACTACCTTATTGCAAGCAAACAAGCAAGACACAGCTGTGCTTGCTGATTCAATTGCCAAAAATATGGCCACACTACTTTTAGCTCGTTTTCCTCTTAATACACCTCCGCCTGGTTTCCATGGTTCATCTGGCAATATTGGCTCTACTAGGAACGGAGCATTGGGATCTCAAGAAAATATCTCTGGTATTCGTACAACATCTGTTCAAATCAAGTTCCCTATTTTTGAAGCTTCTGATCCAGCAGGATGGATTTTTCAAGCCGATCAATATTTTGGTTATCATAGAATAGTTGAAGACCAAAAGATATACCTTGCTACTGCTCACTTCAGAGGGGAAGCTAATGCTTGGTATAGATGGGTTCATGGTAAGTTAACAAACCCTACTTGGTCGTACTTTTGCTCACTAATTCGTGAACGTTTTGCTGATAAAAAGTTTGCAAATCCTCGTTTGGCTTTATCTACAATGTCTTAAAAGGATTCAGTACGAGAACACATAGCGGAATTTTAACAAATTCTAAATTTTGTTACTGATTTTCCTGAAGATCATATTATTGATCTTTTTATAAGATCATTGAAGCCAGAGATTCGATCTGTTGTGGAGGTACTTGAACCTCAAACACTGGCCATGGCTTTCAAAAAGGCTATTAAACAAGAAGAGGTGCTACTTCAAAATACTTCTGGTTACAGAACTTCAGCTCGACCAAATTTCTTCAGGCAGACACTTAATTCTACTGGTACACCAGTTGGTGCACAAGTTAAGAAAAATACTCTTCCCCCCTGGAGCTAAAAGATTGTCACTCGATGAACAACGAAATAGAAGAGACAGAGGATTATGTTTCAATTGCGATGAGTTGTATAAACCAGGTCACTTATGTGCTAAACCAAGATTATTATTATTAGATATGTCTCCAGACAATGTTGAGTTCACCAATGAGGATGAGGAAGAAGATGATATGTAGATTATTACAACTGGTGAAACTGACAAAGAACCTGAAATTTCACTACATTCCTTAATGGGATCTGTTTGTCCTAAAACTATGAGGGTTATAGGAATTATACAAGGTGAACCTATTACAATTCTCATCGATTCAGGCTCTACTCACAATTTCTTAAATCCAAACATTGCCAAGCAATATGGTTTTTCTAATCAATCTGATGGTGCTGATTTACGTGTGATGGTGGGTAATGGTGGTTTCCTTGAAACTGAAGGTTCTTGCACTAATGTTTCTCTAAAGATACAAGACTACAAGTTAACCACATAATTCTTTCTCTTAACTGTTGGAGGATGCGACACGGTTCTTGGTGTACAATGGTTACAAACATTGGGGGAAATCACCTGGGACTTTAAGAAGCTTCAGATGAAATTTAATGTGGGTGGTATTGATTACTTAGTAGTTGGAAATTCTCCGGCATCAATTATGCTTTTGGATAGTTCTCCACTGCAGCGACTATTGGATTGTGCACCTCATGGTTTTCTTCTTCAGCTGACTCCATCTCTTACATCAACATCTTCTACTCAGGTACCTACTGAAATTTCTAAGGTGCTTTTACGTTACTCATATATTTTTAGTTCTC
This sequence comes from Papaver nudicaule, assembly GCA_023529015.1. Lineage (NCBI taxonomy): Eukaryota > Viridiplantae > Streptophyta > Magnoliopsida > Ranunculales > Papaveraceae > Papaver > Papaver nudicaule. The sequence continues at coordinate 9,431 of JAJJMA010299101.1, forward strand.
CCACATCCTTACCACCAACTCGTTCTAATGATCATCGTATACCATTACTGCCAAATACTGCACCTGTGAATGTATGACCATATAGATATCCGCACTTTCAGAAAGAAGAAATAGAGAAAATTGTTTCTGAACTTAAGAAATCAGGGTTCATCCGTCAGAGTTCAAGTCCTTATTCTTCACCTGTTTTGTTAGTTCGAAAGAAAGATACTAGTTGGCGTATGTCTGTTGATTACAGAGCACTCAATAAGGTGACTGTAAAAGATCGATTTCCTATCCCTGTTGTTGACGAATTGATTGATGAGTTATGTGGTGTTAAAATTTTCTCAAAAAATGGATATGCGATCTGGCTATCACCAAATAAGGTTGTATGATGCAGACATTCACAAAACAACTTTTAGGACACATGATGGACACTACGAATTTCTAGTAATGCCACTTGGTTTGTCTAACGCACCTGCAACATTTCAGAGTTTGATGAATGAGATATTTCGTCCATATCATTGCAAGTTTGTTTTGGTGTTTTTCGATGATATACTGGTTTATACAGTAACTCTCTATCTGATCATGTTAAACACCTAGAAATTGTGTTTGAATTACTACGTTCAAATCAGTTATTTCTCAAGAGTTCTAAATGTGATTTTGCTAAGTCATCAATAAGCTATTTGGGACACATGGTTTCTGCAGATGGTGTGGCAGTTGAAGATGACAAAATTTCAAGCATACAAAATTGGCCTATACCATCTACACTTAAAGATTTACGTGGGTTTTTGGGATTAGCATGATATTATCGCAAATTTGTGCGAGATTATGGCAAGATAAGTGCTCCACTGACTAAATTGTTAAAGCATGATACATTTAGTTGGACTACAGAAGCTACAGATGCATTTAACAGCTTAAAACTGGCTTTAACTAGCACTCCAGTTTTGGCTATACCGGATTTCTCAAATGAATTTTGTTTAGAATGTGACGCTTCAGGCAATGGCTTAGGAGCTGTTTTAATGCAATCAAAAAGGCCAATTGCATACTCTAGTAAAGCCTTATCTGGTAAGAATCTCAATTTGTCAGTTTATGATAAGGAAATGTTAGTTATAGTATGTGCAGTTAACAAATGGAGGCCTTACTTGCTTGGAAGACATTTCAAAAAATTTACGGATCATAGGACCTTAAATATTTTTTAGAGCAGAGAATCTATTTTATTGAACAACAAAAATGGCTATCAAAACTACTTGGGTATGATTATGAGATAATATATCGTTGTGGTGCAGCAAACAAAGCTGCAGATACATTATCACGCATCCCTGACAGTGAATTGCTTGCAATTTCTGCACCTATTTTTTTTGGAGTTGAGCATATCATTCGAGAATGCCATGAGGATACAGATTTAGGTCTTCTCATTGAACAATTGCAACAGAATCCCAACTACAAACGCAATTACTCATATACTGGTGGAGTTTTACGTTACAAGAATCGTGTTGTGGTTGTGTCTACATCTGATTGGCGCGAAAAGTTACTTCTGGAATTTCATTCTTCTCCATTAGGAGGACACTCAGGGTTCTTACGAACTTACAAGCGACTTCAACAAAAATTTTATTGGAAAGATATGAAAAGCTTCATCAAAACATTCTAACAACAATGTGATATTTGTCAGCGTAATAAGTATGAGGCAGTGGCTCCTCCTGGACTTTTACAACCATTACATATTCCTACAGACGTATGGATTGACATATCAATGGATTTCCACTTTCTAGCAGGAACAACTCTATTCTGGTGGTTATAGATCGACTATCTAAATACGCTCACTTTATTGCACTGTCACATCCTTACTCTGCTAGTGACATTGCAGACGTATTTGTTCGAGAAATAGTACGTCTTCATGGGATGTCTAAGACTATAGTCAGTGATAGAGATCCTATTTTTATGAGTAACTTTTGGGAGGCTTTTTTCTCCTTACAGAACACTCAATTGTGTAGAAGCACAACATATCACCCACAAACGGATGGACAAACAGAGGTTACTAACAGGACTCTGGAATGTTATCTACGCTGCTTTGCTAGAATCAAGCCAACTAATTGGACACAATGGTTGCCGTGGGCTGAATGGTGATATAACACCAGCTACCATTCTGTAATAAAAATGACTCCTTATGAAGCTTTATATAGTCGAGCTCCTCCAACTATCTCAACTTATTAGCCAAGTACAACACTTGTTCATGTTGTTGATGAAAAGCTCAAAGCTAGGGATCATACTCTGAAGATCTTGAAGTCTAATTTGTCTGATGCTCAAGCCAGAATGAAGGTCTATGCTGACCCTCATAGGACTGGACGTATTTTTGCTGTGAATGATTAGGTTTATCTCATATTGCAACCCTATTGTCAATCATCGGTAAGCAATCAATCTTATTCAAAATTATCTCCCAAATTTTATGGACCCTTTCGTGTTCTTGAAAAGATTGGAGCAGTTGCATATCGATTGGACTTGCCAGCTACAAGTCGCATACATCCATTTTTTCATGTTTCACAGCTGAAACTAAAACTTGGATCATCAACTGTCGTCAATGCGCATTTACCTACTACAATGGACTATGAAAAATGGGAGCCTGAATCAATTTTAGAACGGAAGATGTTCAAAAAGGGTAATGCTGCTGGTACTAAGTGGCTCATCAAATGGAAAGATCACTCATCTGACGAAGCTACATGGGAGGACGCAGATGAATTTATCCTTCGTTTTCCAGAATTCGAGACTTGAGGACAAGTCGTGTTTCAGGTGGAGTGGGATGATGCGATACCAACATCACATCTTCACTGTTTCCTTATTTAGTTTGCCTAGTTTAGCTGTTAGTTTCCTTACATAGAACAGTTGCTTTAAATACGAATTGTTTGCTTAAGAAGTCAGGGTTGTTGCCTTAATTATCGAGTCTTAGTTGATATAAATACTGTCGTAGCTTGTACAAGAGACCCATTCAAGACAACTACAAGCTTTTCTTTAATTCTTTTATTGCTTTCCTGAGGTGGTCGATCCCCAATTCAAAGGATCAACAGTTAAGCTCTTTGTGTTTATTCTCGTTTACAAATCAAGTTAGTTCTGAACCCCAATATTGCAAGAGAGCACGATACGAAAAGAAGATGGAGTTCACTGTTAAGTCTCATCTCTGCTCTAGCCATGTCGATGTTGTTTCCCAAGGGTTTTGAAGGATTTTTCGAAGAGAAGAAGAACTGGTTGGGTTCGAAATGTTAGAGTTTCGAGAACTGGAAGAATGGCGTGTGCGGGGTTCGAATTAGGACAGCATTTCCAAGCCGTGAAGAACAAAAGAAGTGGAGTTTGTGTTGTTGGCTAATGGTGATTGAATGGTCCAATTTAGACATGGTTTAGAGTCCTGGAAGTGTGATGAATAATGGGTTGTTGTTAAATGGGTTATAACTGCAGGGAAGGAGATAACTCAGGATTTAGAAGTACTCATTGAAGTTATCTGTGGTCATATATGTTCACGCACAGAAGGTGTTCGATGAAAGTTCTCAGTGACCAGCGTTGTTTGGGGGTAATTTGAAGTGGTATTTGAGTTCAATTGGAAGCTAAAATATGAAAGAAGAAGGCTTCCATTACTGCCAGTCACGGATTTGGGTGAATACTTTGCCGGATAAACAACCAAGAGCAGTTATTGTCGTTGATTGAAGATGAGGATTTGAGTGTTGTTGGATGTGAAGAACTAGTGGGCTTTTGAACTGGGCTTTTAAATGGATGGATGGTGAGTATATTAAGATGTTAAGGGCTTTGGAAGTCCAACAGTTGTCACTGGATTTGGACAGAAAAAGGAAGGCGGTGGATTATTTGTGGATGCTAATGCTATATAAGGGAGGTCGTGAGCAGCCAAAAAGGGGAGACCCCCATAGAGGAAAACTAGGGTTTATACTTTGTTTTCTCTTTATCAATTTCATGGCTTTTGAGAAAGCCATAGTTTGCTAATTTTCTTGTTAGGGCGTTGGGATGAAATTGTAGATGTCGGATTACTAGTTTTCTTGAATAAAGATTATTTGTGCTTAATAATGTTTGAGTGTATCTATTTATGGTTTTTCAATTCATAACCCCTTTATGTTTTATGCCAGTATACTTCATAGTTCGGTATTGAAACAAAACCATTGTATCGATCTTATTTATTATCCTTTTATGATTCTTCCCTGACTCTCTATGCCATGTATATTGAGTGTTTTGATAATCTATATTTTGATCGAGACCAAACATATCTTTTGAGAAAAATTTCGACATTGCAATGGATTCCCGAAACCTTAAATTATTTCTCATCTTGGTTATTATTCTTTTTGATTATTACAATTTCTAAATTCTACAACAGTATCTTGAACACTATATGTGGGAACGAACCGTATTTGTTATTGTCTACATCCTCGACACCGTGCACTTGCGGTATTACAAGACTCGGTTTTCCGACCGATCAAGCTGAGATATAAAAATATTCAAGTACATCAAAGAAACTAAGTTTAATTCAAAACCAGTCCTCAAACTAGTTTTAAATAAAACTGGGGGCAAATATGTAGATGACAAAATATAACATCCACCACAGAAGGCAACAGAGACTGGACGAGAGGTACTGCAGAACCTGTGAAAGGACATGGAGAAGGTTCAGGTCACATGTCCTGAAGTCCAGATAGGCGCTGAAGGCTACGGATACAGAACCTGACAGGAAATCAAGGCGGTTAAGCGTGAGCAGAGACTGCCCAAGAGACCGCGAGGTTCTGTCATCCAAAAGGCGGGAATACGAGCGTAACATTCGGATCTGAGATATTTATCAGATGTAATTACTTATGTATCCCTAAACTTGTATTTCCGTCGTCTATAAAAGTCCAGCCATGCCTCATCTGTAAACTAAGAAATTCATCAATGAGAAAACAGACTAGACTCTTTCTCTCTCAATTCTCCCTCTCTTATATTTTACTGTTAGTCTTAGTGATTGAAGCAAACTATCATCTCATATACTCGATCAAGTAGATTCAAATGCAATAGGAAGACTCGTAGATGAAAGCTAGGTCTAATTATCTCTTAGATCACCGAACTATCACCGGATAATTTGTGAAGGTATGATTTAAACATAATTTTGTATCTTCAGTATTGAACTGATTTGAAATTTTCATATAGGACTCGCCAGAGGTGCAAAGTCTAGCTATTTTTGGAGTGGCATTAGATCTTATTGCATGATTGAAGCAATTGTTTTGGTTCAAAACCTCCAGCATAACAGAGTTCTTCTTAACAGGTATCACGAAGCTTTGGTTGATTTTATAAACGGGGGAATTGATGTTATCACAATATTGTAATTACTGATTTGGAAATTACAGTATTGATGGTATTACTGGGATGGTTGTCAAGCTCCCAATTATAATTATTCGTAACACTAACTAATCCAGTTTAAGTTGATGAAGATACGAAATTAGGTTTAGATCATACCTTCATAGGGGTGTAAATAATACCCGAAAAAACGTTGCCCGGTCTGGCCTGCCTGTGCCCGCCTGAACCCATAAGAGCCCAAAGCCTGTCACGGTCCGTTGCGGGCCGCCCGGCCTGGCCTGGTTAATTTTTAAGGCGGGGCTCAGTCTTTGTTTAAAATTTGATTACCCGGCCTGGTACCTGCCCGAACTACCCGGTCTGGTACCCATTTGTACTATTCGCCCCAAAAGTCTTTTTAAATATCTAATAAAATGAAATATGATTACTTTTATTAATATTAAATATCTCGAGAATATATATGATTGTACATTTCTTTATTTGAAAGATTTTTTTTTACTCTAATTAATTAATTATATTCGGTATAAAGCAAAATAATATCTCATCATAATGTTAAGATTTAAATATAAAATACTATATCATTCACAATATGTGAAGCTTGGAAAGAAAAATATATGATATGGAAGAAAATAAGTCTTGAATTTGAAATTAAATATTTTTTATGGAAAATATTTATAAATATATTAGCCTACCCGACCCGCCCTGGTCTGCCCATATAAAAAAACGGGCTTCGGGCGGGCTTTGGGTATCAATTTATCCGCTTGTGCCCGGCCTGCCCGGCCTGGTATAATTTATGGGCACTCAAATGCTAAGCCTGGCCTGCCCGGCCTGACTTAGTTTAAGGGCCGGGCTGCCCGGCCTGCCCGAGTTTACACCCCTATGTAACCTTCACCAATTATCCGGTGTGAATCCGGTGATTCTAAGAGATATTAGACTTTACTTTGATCTACTAATCTTCTACTAGTCAACGAATCTACTGGATCGATAATGTGATGTGAATAATTAATTTTCTTCAACTAACTATCATAACAGTAAAGTAAAGAGAGAGATTGTTTAGAGAAAGAGTCTAGTCTTGTTTTCTCATTAATGGATTACTTGGTTTATAGATGAGGCATGGCAGGCCTTTTTATAGACGATGGGAATACAAGTTTAGGGTTGAATTAGTAAATACATCAGAAAAATATCTTAGATCCGATTGTTTCGCTCGCATTCCCGCCTCTTGGATGACAGAACCTCGTAGTCTCCTTTGCAGTCTCCGTTGTTTGCTTAACCGCCTTTGGTCGTGTCGGGTTTTGTATCCACAGCCTTTGCGCCTATCTGGACTCTGGTACTTCAGTATGATCCTTCTCTCGGTTGTCATGCAGGACCTGCAGTACCTCTCGTCCAGCTCTTGTTGCCTTCTGTGGTGGATGCTATATTTTGTCATCTACATATTTGCCCCCAGTTTTATTGAAAACTAGTCTAAGGCGTTTTTAATTAAACTTAGTGTTTTGAGCTGCCTTTGGACATTACCGTGTCTCAGCTTTTACGGGTTCTGCTATATGATTTTAGATTTCAATTTTTGTCTGTTGGGGGGTACTGCGTACTCCTTCCCAAAAACACCTAGTGCAGGATGCACTTTCCGTATGACGTGTTTTGCTTTATCTTACATGGAAAGTCTTTGTGGATTCTGTTATTTTATCTTTACTATATGCAGATGTTGTATGTTCTTTCGTATCCTCTTTGTTATTATTTTGTTTTTTTTATTATATCGTGTTATTTTATCTGTTTTCTTTTAAGATTTGTGTTTCTTTACTGGTTTATCTTCCTTATGTTAGGTCAATAATCTATTTTCGCCTTCTTCATAACAAGAACACCATCTCTTTTTATCTTATTATCCTGTAAATGGCCTCTAATACTTACTGTTAGGGCATTGTCCGGTCAAACCCACTAGCGTTGGTATGTCAAGCTAGTTGTCAGTTTTAGGTGTCAAAACTCAATTCTTGATTTAGCCTACTAGAGTTTAGATTTCAGAATTGGGATATAGACAAAGTAGTAGAGACCTTGAAGACGAAGACTGTGAAGACAAAGAAGACATCAATTATTCTTCATCGACAAAAGGTTAGTAGGAGTTATGACTTTTATGGAAATTCTTTTATTCTACATTCTCTATTCTTTCGAAATATAGTCGACTACTTTAGTAGTGATAATAGCGATTGAGATCGTATTCTTGTGTAACGTGACCTTGTGTCATGACCAGTGTTGCTCCCACAAATACTGTGAGTACAAGAATGAATGAGACAGATTCGGTGCCATGTGTCCATTACAATGGTTTGCTTGCAAACTGTTAGTTGGATATGGATGAATCTAAAGGAGTACTCTTGAGCAAAGAGTCCATGGATTACAGGTGAGGGCGTACACACGTCTAAGTTCTGGCTAAGCTTAGTACTTCCAGCGGAATCCATATTTGACGAAATCTGACAGGCGGACGGTTCACGAACAGGTTCGCAAACCAGAAACTCGGAAATCTTCTGAGTTCTAAAGTGACTGAACATTTCGCGAACCGGTACGCGAATCCAATGTTGGTTACTTTGCTGGTGTCGGATTCAGTGGATATTCTTTCAGAATTTCACTTGGGTCAAACTCTAAACTCCTTTATCTCTTAGATGGACTTGTATATCACAGAATATCTTTTGTGTTCCATCTAACGATCCTCAATGAGTCAATAAGATAAGATTATCTCAGGTCTGTTGGATTTGTATCTTGAAGTGTTTTTGAGCTAACAAAACACTTGGCAGATAATGATAAAAAGAATTCCAATTGAGATTAATCTCTATTACTTGGTTATCAAGTTTAGGATTTCCTTAACTTGTAGGACAAGTAATTGATTGATTTATTCCAAAGCAACCTATCTTATTGAGTGCTATATAAATAGAGGTGTCTACGGACAAATACCGCAAGCATCAAGCATACGTGAAGGTCCTTAGGGAAGGTAGCGTAAACTCTTTTCACTTTGGTGAATGCTTGTTGTGGTATAGTCATCCTCTATAGGTTGCATCTCCTCTGGGAACTCCCTACGACTATAAAAGACTTCTCTTGAGAGTTGGGAAGCACAAGTAACCTTGGTAACCTGATCACGTTCTTGTCTATTCCATAGTCCGTCTCTTCTGCTATACAGCTATTCAAGAACTGATACGTTACTCAACAAGGTTGGAAAGGTAGCAACGCACGGCTGCACTCGGTGTTATAAGACCTAGTTAGCTCCAGTTATACAAGTTTCTTAAGTGATTCTTCGTGTATAACTGAGGTAGAGATAAGTTGGGCATAGCTTACTCGGTTTGCTTGTCAGCCCCGATTTGTGAAGTAGATTTCTGTATGACCTGGATTTAACAATCCGAAGGAAGTCAACTTGTGTGTGGTAAACTGATAGATGACAGTTAGACCATACGTCAACAATTAGGTTGCAAAGCCAGTATTGCTGACACAAGCCTTTGACAGCGGTCAAAGCAACTCCTAGGCCTGTAAAGGACGTCAGCTGGGGGAATCAAGTGCGTGACGATCTGTGGGGGATCTAGAGACGTAAGGAGTGCGACAGTAGCCAATTCGCTTGGAGGGCTTGAGTTGGTCTCTGCTACATCCCAGACCGAAGTCTTATAGTAGGCTAGTGTTTGTAGTCAGTTTGTACTGGGTGGTGTTCAATCTGGACGAGGTCCCGAGGTTTTTCTGCAAGGCATTTTCCTCGTTAAAAAAAATCTCTGGTGTCTTGTGTGCTTTTACTTTCCGCATTAT
>JAJJMA010299104.1:2323-12829 GCA_023529015.1 Papaver nudicaule
AAGAAAATTGGAAGAACTCTATTAGGCTATGGCTTTTTAGCTTCAGTTTTCTCCAACATCTCAATTTTCTTCAACATCAGTGGTTTTTGTAATGAAATAAGAAAAGAAGAACTCAGGAGTCGGCTAGCTTGCATGAAACAAATCATCAAGAATCCCTCCAGACTCTTGTGTGGTGATACATAACAGAGGTACTTTTAATCATCAGTTGCGTCTTAGGAGTGCAGTGGTATTATGACAGCAAATGTAATATGTCAATGTCAAGCATACATTGGTAAATCGTGACCGTAGTTTTCATGCATCAAACATTTTACTAACAAAATATTTTCAATTAACATCATCGTCATATTGTTTAGTGGATTTGATACAAATAGACACCGTGGACTCTGACCGGCTGTAACCGAGCCATTGTGGGACATATGCCCCGGCCAAACCCCCATGAAAATTGAAATTACTTTGAACACTTGGGTTTTTCTGTTATAATTTTAGTTACACCTTATATACACCAGGTAAATGAATATAAATACGAGTTGTGTGATTTAACAGCTTTCGCTACATTTCCTAAATTGATTAGTGATTTTCGTCTTCGGACCATTTTGGCGATGCATGGTTGGGGTGCTACTCTCTCTGTTGTAAATCTTTCATCCAACACGACAATCTCAGTTTCCATTAGAATGATTTTGGTAAACTTTTTTTTTGATAAAGAGAGAATATATTAGAAGAGAAATAAAAATAGTACAAAGGGACTCATTTACCAAGAGTAAATAAAAGCCCAGGAAAGGGAAAGGAAACAACAAGCACAAGAAGAAAAAATTATACAAAAGGTGTCCCAATCCGTAATGAATCTATTTATTTGCATCTGATAATCAGGTTTGTGAACCATAGCCCAAGACAGTAGTAGAGCTCTTGCATCATGGATTACTTGCCAAAGCTCCTTAGCTTTCTCTTCAATTGTTCTTCGATTTCTTTCTGTCCATACTGACCAAAGAACCACTGCAGGGATCGTACTCCATAATGTTTTATCAATGTTGTCATTCCTAAGAGAAGGCCAAGTGTGCAACAATGAAGAGATGGTCTCCGACACTATATCTCTGATATCGTTGGTTGGAATAAGGTTTTGCCACACTTGTATTGTGAATGGACATGAAATAAGAAGGTGATTCGTTGATTCCTCATTGCAGCAACATAAGAGACATTTGTTCACATAAGAGTAACCCCGGCTAATGAATTTGTCTACAGTTAATATTCTATCTAGTGCAGCAACCCAAATGAAGAAATTGATCTTTCTTGGTATTTTAGAATTTCAAATCATTTTAGATGGAAAATTAGGAATAGTCTCACCTTCATGAAGTCGAGCATATAGAGATTTAACAGAGAAAGATCCAGACTTGGAGATTGTCCACTTCCTAAAATCCTCATCTTCAGAAAGTAATGGTGGCTCAGTACTGATAATTTCGAAAAGTGTAAGAAGTTGTGTCACTTCTTCATCGTTTAAGTTTCTTCGAAAATGAAAATTCCAGCTGCCCCGACCCCTTAATGGTTGAAAAATATGTGAAGCAATTGATCCCCTCTTATTCTTACTGAGCTTGTAAATCAAAGGAGCAACAATTTTTCGTGGTTTATCCCCCATCCAGACATCAAACGAAAAGGAGATAGCTTTGCCATTTTTTACCTTCAAAGAAGAAAATGATGATACTACAGTATAATGGGAAGATATAGATTTCCAACAAGAAGTAACATGAGATTTCTATATTCTATCAGAAACCCACAAAGAGCAGTCGTCTCCAAACTTTTCTGTGATTACCCTCTGCCATAAGTATTGTTTCTCTAGCCAATATCTCCAACACCATTTGGATAATAAAGCGGTATTGACGTCTCTTAAACTTCTAACACCCAGTCCCCCTTCTCCATTGGGCTGCAAATAATCTCCCAATTTACCAAATGCTTTTTCTTTCTATCACCATCATCCCATAAAAAATCTCTTACTTTCTTCTCCAAAATATTTATAACTGAGATAGGTGCTTTAAAAGTGCTGAAATAATACAAAGGTAAACTGGTGAGAGCATTTTTTATTAATGTTATCTTACCTCCTTTTGTCAGCTGAGATTTTTTCCAAGGGGCTAGCTTCTTATCGAATCTTGTAATCACAGGTTCCCAAATGGTTTTAGAAGAAGCCTTTGCACCAAGTGGTAAACCAAGATATAACAGAGGTAGAGTATCAACTAAACATCCAACATTATCAGCCCAATCTTGCAAATGTGGAACAAAACCCAAACCAACAATTCTTGTTTTGGAAGTATTGATCTTCAAACCTGACACCGCTTCGAAACATTTAAGAGCACTAAAAATGAAAAACAACTCATTCCCATTCACCCTTCAGAAAAAGTATCGTGTCATCCGCATAGTGGAGATGAGAAATTCTCTGCCCTCCTTCCTTTACAAAAAAAACCATGAATATCACCTTTAATTGAAAGCTTTTCGATGTACTTAGCATATTCATCCATTGCAATGTTAAAAAGTAGCGGCGATAACGGATCTCCTAGGCGAACCAAATGAACCAAATGGAGAGCCATTTATTAGCACACAAAATGAAGATGTTGAATAGCAAAATTTTATCCAGTTGCACCATTTGGTTCCAAACCCCATCTTCTTAAGGATCCATTGCAAATAACCCCAATTGACCTTATCGAAGGCTTTTTCCAAATCAATTTGCATACAATACCAGGGGTACCTTCTTTAATTTTGGAGTCTACCAATTCATTTGCAACTCGAATACTATCAATGATTTGTCTTCCATTTACATATGCACTTTGAGACTCAGAGATTAGTTTAGGCATCATCCCTTTAAGCCTACTAGTAAGTATCTTCGAAATTATCTTGTACATGCTTGTGAGAAGGCAGATGGGTCTAACGTCGGATACACTCACAACATGATCTTTTTTAGGAGCCAAGAAAATAAAATTAGAGTTGTGTTTTGTGTCGATATTACCTTAATTGTAGAACTCTTGGATAGTGTTCATAACGTCTAGTTTGATGAAGGACCAACAATTCTTAAAAAATACAATTGGGTACCTGTCGGGACCTGGGGCCTTGACTGCTGCTAAAGATTTGATAGCATCTATAACTTCATCTTCAGAAAATTCCCTTTCAATATGTATTGCTTCTTCTTCTGAAATATTAGGAAAGTCCACAAAACATTACTCCCTCCGTTTCAAAAAGATAGGCACGTTTGACTTTGACCAAAAATTAAAAAACTTAATAAAACTAATATTGTAATTATTTTTGTCATTTTTTTTCTTATGAACCCATACCACTTGTCAACAATAAACCAATAGTAAAGAAAAAACGATAAAAAAAACTCTAATGGTTAGTTCATTAGAAACCTTAACTTTCGAAAAAAAGTCAAACGTGCCTATCTTTTTGAAACGGAGGGAGTACATGTTTATCTAGATAACATTGACCAAGTCTATGGCCGGTTATCCATTAAGTTGCTGGTTTTATAAGATGTTTGATTATTTCTTTTTGGTAATGTTCAAGTTAGTTCTTGTTTAGGGGGTAAGAATTTTTCACTGACCTGCTGAGTAGAAGACAGATGATCTAAGAAGGTAATTAAAGTTGATAACTAATAATCATTTACTAACATTTATGAAATATAGCTCTGTAAAATGTAATGACGTTTTCTTTTTGTAAGCCAACGCTGGAATTCGGTGAAATACAATTGTAATCTTTTTGTGGTGAGAGATTTCTTGTGGGATGATAATCCAAATAAGAAAAGAATTCATAATGTGGGTTGGTCATTAGTATCTAAACCAAAAGAAAAAGGTGGTCTTGGTATTCGAAAATCTAAGCAAGTGAATTCGGTATTGCTTAAAAAATGGTGTTGGCGCTTCGGGTTAGAGAAAGATGCCTTATGGAGGAAGATTATAGTTGAAAAGTTTGGTGAAACATCTACCGGATGGGAAACTCTCCAACCCAAAGGATCAAAAAAAGGTAGTTTGTGGTTTAATATTTATCAAGAGTTAGAAGATTTCAACAAAAATATTAGATTCAAGATTGATGCGGGAAATGAAACTAGATTTTGGGAAGATTTGTGGCTAGGTGAAGGAAGATTGTGCGACATGTTCCCTTTAGCATTTGAGGCTTCAAGGACCAAGGAGTTTGTGGTGGCTAGAATGTATGAGGTTAAAGAAGATGGTATAAGGTGGAGGTTTATGTCTAGGCAAAGATACTCACAAAGGATCACAAGAGAAATCTCAACATTATCAAATCTACTTTCTTCCATCTCTATAGAAGAAGGTGTTTTGGATAGCCGAATTTGGGTAGGAAATGTTCATGGTCAATACACGGTTAAGGATGGTTTTATTAATGACGGAGATCAAGATGCGCTAATTTTTCCAACCAATGTTGTTTGGAGTAAGGAATACCCTTGCAAAGTTAATTTTTTTCTTTGGCTTCTTTCTCATGATCGACTGATGACGGCGGACAAACTAATAAGAAGAGGTATGGATGTTTCTAGTGTTTGTTACTTTTGCGAGGAAAATGATGAAAATACTTCTCACCTATTCTATGATTGTTGGAGAACTCGGCGAATATGGATTACTTTGTTGATGGTTGTCGTTTCCGGTGGACTTATGATCCAAATGTCACCACGACGGTGAAGTCTTGGAAATTTAATTGGGGAGATGAAAGACTAAGTCGAATATGGAATAATATTCCGGTTGCAATTTGGTGGTGTATTTGGAGAGAGCGAAATGCAAGAATCTTCGATAACAAAAAGAAAAACTTGGCAAGCCTCATTAGAGATATCAAACTCCATGCTTTCTTTTGGGCCGAATCCAACATAAAGATGCTAGATCTAACGGCAAGTGTGGTGATAGCACTTTGGGACTCTTTCTTCCGGTCGTCATGATTTTTTCGTGTAGTATTTTTGGGTTGCCGTTTTGCCCTTCGGCTCCCTTTTTTGTCTCTCTTTTTTGATTTGTATTCATTGGGTTGAGGTACCCCTCTTAAGTACCTCTTTTTCTATGAATTTCCTCTTAGACCGATCAAAAAAAAAATTGTAATCTTTTTGGGTTTCTTAGATGACATGACTCGATAAGACGACTCGATGGACATATTAAATGACTCATATGAAGAGTCGATGACAAATGAGACGGACAAATGTAATGATTTATGAAGGATAAATGACTCCATGTAGACGGACTGGTACTGACTCTGTTGGCAGATATTCACCGATTGGCTCAAGATGACCTACATGTTTGTTGCTCTTAAGTTTTCTCCGACGTTTCAATCTAAACCCCTCCTCCTGCAGGCGCTTGCAGCTTAACAAGATCAAAACTCAAAAAATAAACAAAGAGAGGAATCCCTTTCAGTGACAAGTTAATTAATATGCATGCAATAATGCTTTAAGTATAAAATGTCAATACATAAACTCGTGAGTTTGTCTTTAACATTTAGCAATTTATTCTAACTTTGTGCATCTTGTCTCACAATAATGGGATCTTAATGCATTATTATCTCGACCATCCATAGCGTTACGATCATGAATTAGTAAAATTCTGGTTCCGAAATAGGACGGCCAAATCAATTGGTGTCAAAATATTTAAGAGAGTAATGTAATAATGCATTTTAACGGATCAAAATGAAAATACATTCGCAATAATGTTAACTTTCTCATCTTGCCTTTTAATTTATTTAACCCTGCGGTTTAGATCTTGAAATCTTTGAGTTCATGCCAAATACTTTACCAACCACCACCTACAACAGAAAATGATCAATAAGATTAGATAAAAACAAAAAATTTACATCTCATTATATTAGATCAAACAACATAGTACAAATGGAATAGAGAAATCATTAAAAATCATAATATTACCAATGAGATCCAACAAAAAAGACATGAGTGATTCTACTTTTCTGAGAGAAAAAATCATAATACGATGATATAGCGTTGGTGGTGAAGATGATTACATCGGCCATGATTTACTTGTGATGATGATAATAATCCTACACAGCCTGTTGAATTTTAGGGTTTGATCCTTTCATAGATACTGAGACGAGACTGAGGAGGTTATTCAAAATGGGGCAAACTTCGTTACTTATTTATAAGGCATCCGGATCTGCCTACCTACATTAGGGTTAATTCTGATCGTGGATTTATTATCAATATAAGGGGTTCACATCACATGTATCCCTTAGCCTTAGGGCAATTCCTATGGATGTTGCAAATAAGTTAGGTTTGCCCAGCCATGCGGAGGGACAAACAAGGTTTTCCACTATGGAAAATATGATGAAAATGGACAAATCTTGGTCAAACGGCATACAAATTTGTTGTGTAACAGCATAAACTCGTGATTTTTCTTCTTTTTTTCATCTACTATTTGCTCTAACTTTGTACATCCTGACTCATAAGAATAATGTGAACTGAACTGGGATTGCCTAACGTGGGATCGAAATTTGGCAAAGAAAACACTCTGAATGCTATGAAGCAGAATTGAGAATTTGTTGGACATTCTTGCAAATCAATGGTTACGGTCATTGATTGGTGTATGTTGATTACAACGGTCATAAATTCACATAAACATCATTGGACTAGTTAAAGGTTTTTTGTTTTTTATGGTGAAATCATGGTAGAATATTTGGAAGTGTTCAAAAGAAGTTTGTCTACTTATTTAGAACCAAAAGGTCCAAACTCCTAATATTTTAGCACTCACTTACATACGTTGAGTTCAACTTTGCCCTCCTTTCCAGGCTCTCCTCCGATGAATTCTCGTGGCACCTCCTGAGCAGTTGTTTCCTTTCCTTGCATCGGGAAGTTATATTTTTCTATCACTGTCTTGTCGTGCAAATTGAGACGCTGAAACTGTCGATTCATTGAACGATGAAACTACTGCATACGGAGAGATTGCAAACTCAGCCATACTTGGCCATTAGACTTGTCATGTGTCCCTTCCAACTCAACATTCATTTCATAAAACTCAACTAATAGTTTAACGATTAATAAGTATATTTCCCCTTGTTTTACAGTAATATGTTAACTATAAGGACGGCAATCCTTATAAAGCATGCCGTGCAATAAATACCAATAAATAGACTTGCATTATTGGTGTTAACTCTATGTAATTGGTACAGTAAAATCCTGTTGAAATGAAGTTTCCGATCATTTGCTGGGATATGGAATTGGCCGTGATATGGATGAGAAATCTGTTGTGAGTGAAATCTTTTGGGTTAGGGATTGATCCATTTAAGCAAAGATCTTCCAAAGGCAAATCTATGCACAAACATACACAGAAATGCAAGAGCATTAAACTAAATTTAGTGAATATGTATCCTTATATTGCAAAGAGCAAAATAAATAAACAGTAATTTTAAGAAATGAATAATGTAACAATATAATTGCAACAAAAATGCGAACACATTTTTAGTCTTCATGGCCTTCAATTGCATCTAATATTTGACCCTGTAGTATTCGACTCTGCTTGAAGAAAATTTAGTCTTTTGCTCTTCTCGGAACCAATGATCATCAAAATGCAAATCCACCCATACCAATTAGTACAAATCATCGGGAACTAAAGAAAAATTGAAAGATAATGATAATCGATATTACTATCTTGAGAGGAAAAATCATAATGAGATGATATACGATTGGTGTTGAAGATGATTAAATCAGTCATGATTTACTTGTGATGATGGAAATTGTAGTCAGATCTGCTGCTGCGGCTGCTAATTTTTAGAGTTCCTCTTTCACTACAGAGACTACTGTGAGGAGGGTATATAGAACAAATCGGGCAAAACTTTCTTATTTATAAGGTATACAGATCTGCCCATGTTGATTAGGGTTAATTCTAATCGCCGATTCTCTCTTTATTATTCGATTTAAGGGTGCACATCCATTCCTCAACTGACCATAGAGTCTGACCGGGATATCTTTATTGACGGCTATGATTATGTTTTCCATGCACCTGGGTGGTTTCCAAAGGGACGTTGGACTTGTGCGGTTGACCCTACTGTCTATTCTCGAGAGGGATCAGTGAAATTTAACGTCCATCACATGAAAGTAGGGCGTCTCTGGTTCATGCCATATCAAGAGACATTATTTTTGTTGCATTTTGCACTAGTCGTTCAAATCCAATTTAAATATTGTACTCGTGATTCTGCATTCGTAGATTGTAATATAATATTCATAGAAACAGAGAGATTAACAAGTTTAAGCCTACGAATCTCGCCTATTTAGTTTTAGTGGTCATATGACTAGAATTCTTGTTAAATAGGGTCGGAATGGTCAACCCGAGCATTATGACTCGTACAAAGAGATTGAATACGTGTCTGTTTATTTCAATAAAAGGGCCCAAACTGGGTCAGCTGTGAGTACCCAAAATAGGTGGGACTACTACCATGCCATGTTCCCATCATTTATATACATAGGGGGCTCTGGAACTACTACCAAACAAAAACACACTATTCACTTTGTTTCCTATGTATTCTAAAATACGTATTGACTATCACAACAAAGCTGGGCCAAGTCAGGCTCACTAGGTAATACATGAACACTTTAACTTTCATTTTCAACTCAACATTCAAAGAAAGCTAAATAAACTTATCTAGTTGAATCAATGTTTTTCTGATACCACGATTATTATTTTCCTTACAAGAATGAGAGAGAGAGTCTCAAACAGTGTTTTTTTGGAGATATTTTTTAGAGTTAGTTTCCTTACCAAGTCAGGCTCCTTTTAGGTACGATTCTAGGTTTTCTAATCTTCTTGCGATTCTTTTTTTTTTTGATACTGGCTGGGTGGCCCCACTGCCCCCAACCCCCACTCCACTTTCTATTTTTTGCATCTTCTTGCGATTCTTGCTAGTGTGATTCCGTTACTTCTTATTCTAGCTTCTGGATTCTCGTTACTAGTGATTTTTGGGTTTGTGATTTTTGGTTTTTGAAAGGGTTTTGTTCTTCTTCATTTAGTTTCAAGATTGGGTTTTGTGTGTGTATTCCATGTTTGGTGGGATTGATCAACCTTTGTTATTCTCTGTTCCCATCAAGGTTTCAAGATAATCACTCGGTTATTAATCAAGTTGTTTTAAAAGGTTTGTTACTCTCTTCCTGTATCGAATCGGTAAGTTTGGTTGACCTAAGTTTTAATTAATTCTTGTGAGTTGCTCCTGTTTGTGCTGGGTATCTACGGGGTTCCTGGGTTTAATAAGTTTTTAGGATTGAAATCTCCATAGCTGATTTTTGGGGAGATTTGTTCGGTGATTTTTCCCTACCGAGTCAGCTGTCGTTTCGTACCGATTCTTGGCTTATTGTTCATATCCTTGTGTTTGTTTAACCCTGCCTTTTCTCTGTTCCCTTTCAAGGAAAGCTAATCACTCGGTGTATTTTAGTTGGTTGCTTGATTAGGTTCAAATCTATCTTTTTCATGTTTGGTTTGAGGGTGGTGTTTATGAGAGTGGGTTTAGGTATGTTTAGTCTGGTTGTTTCTTTGTGAGTTTCTTCATGAAAATTGATCTTTTATGTCACATTGTCGATCATATCATCGTCACTGATGTTTCTGGTCTTGCTTTTGATGATGAGGATCTGCTGTGTCGTTTTTTTGGTCGCATGAGTATTGCTTGAGAAGTGTTTTTGCCGCCGATGAGCTATAACATTTATCCGGTAGGGTATCAGAAAGAATTGAGTATGGATACTGGTCATGGGATTTTTGGGTCGGGTTTCTCCTCTTGGGCTAAGATTTCGGTTTTGACTTGGCGTTGTGTCAAAGCCCAATTTTGGACTCAAAGTATTTTGCTTAAGCCTATATTCCTGACAGACAACTTCAAAGGGATTTTTTTCTCTTCCTCTCATATTCTGCAGTGAGAATGAAAAATGATTGGTAGGCTTCTGGGTACTTTGAAGAGGATCGAAGGTGGAGCGATATCCCGTTTTATATCCTCTGGAGATATAGAACACTTATTTCCGATGGCTTAGATATGGTTTTGCCTCTGCCGAATGGCGTTTCTCGCTTTTTGGCTTGGGGGTTCTCTAGTTCTCGGTTGTTGGTGTTTAATGTTCATTTAAGAAGGTTTTGCAGCTGTTCAGTTTGCCCCATTGAGTTTCTCCGGCGGTCCTATGCTGGTGGTGGTATTTACTGTAGTGATCAAAGTTTGTTTCTTTATCTGAGTAACAGTAAAGACCTACCCTTTGTATGTCTTTCGGCACTGTTCTTTAATCTTGTCTCTCCATCAGTTTCATCTCCGGCAGAAATTCAATCCAGTTCGCCTTCGGTTAACTTTCCCGACAATATTAGGTCATTATTATGTTTCTAGTGTAGTTCAGGGTGATGCAATAAGTGTGATTGGCAGTAACCAGGGTCTTATCTGCATTTTTTTGTTTACCTTGATTTCATGTTTAGTTGTTAGTGATGTGATGATTGTATGTCTTAAGAAAGGTGACGATCTACTTCGGCAGAATTGGTACCCCAAATTTAAGATTCATTGAGCGGAAAAGTTTCGTTGAGTTTTTTCGGCGACCTA
>JAJJMA010299113.1:5611-15889 GCA_023529015.1 Papaver nudicaule
CCGAGAAAGCTTTGGAGTTCTTGTACGTTGGTGGGCCTATCCATGCTAAGTATTGCTTGCGCCTTTCCTGGATCCACCTGTATTCCCTTGCTAGTAACCACGAACCCCAAGAATTTGCCGGACGTGACCCCAAAAACGCATTTTAGAGGGTTCATCTTGAGCTTGTATTGTCTACAGCGCTCAAACACCATCCGCAAGTGGCTGATGTGGTCTTCCTTTTTATGAGACTTGACTACAATATCATCGACGTACACCTCAACTTGCCTATGAATCAAATCATGAAAAATGGAGACCATAGCTCGCTGGTAAGTAGCCCCGGCATTCTTTAGTCCAAATGGTATTACCACATAGTAAAAGCAACCAAAAGGTGTTTGAAACGCAGTCTTATGCGCGTCTACAGTGTTCATCCTGATCTGGTTGTAACCATTGTAGCCACCCATAAACGAGAACATTTGGTGATTACTGGTTGCGTCTACTAACATATCCACATTAGGCACTGGGAACTCGTCCTTGGGGAAAGCCATGTTCAAATCTCTATAATCGACGCAGCAACGGATCTTCCCATTCTTCTTTATTACATGCACGATGTTGGCTAACCATGGCGCGTTCTTTATGGGCTTAATGAATTTTGCCGCTACCAATCGCTCAATTTCTTCCTTTATTGCCAAGGCGACATCCTTATGGAAAATGCGACTTCTTTGCTTTACGGGACGCGCATGAGGCATTACATCTAAAGAGTGGGTAACTAACTCCACGTCTAGACCCGACATTTCACTATATGTATAGGCGAAAACATCCTTGTATTCCTTCAATAGTTCAATCATCCTTTCTCGCTCCTCCTTCCCTAGTGACGCGCTGATCTTGATTAAGCGTTCCTCCTCGTCCCCGATATCTACTTCCTCCACCTCGTCTAGGGATGGTATTTTCGTAGGCTCCTCTATTGGTAAAGATTATGCTGTCACTTCCTCATCCTAATCGGGAGATGGTGTCGCCTGGCTTGTGGACGCCTCGCACGGCTGATCAGACAGCATCATCTCCGCTGATTGCTATAACCTATATACATGTCCCGCGCTCTGAGTGGTAAAGCGGTGGAATTGGGGTTCCAGCTCTAGCTTCGGTCTTTTCGCCTCTGCCGGTGTCCCTAACCTTTTGGGGCTAAACACATATACCTTTTCTTCGACTTTCCTTTTCTCCTTAGACATAACCAAACGAGTAGGGTTGAAAACTGAAATTTTTTCTTCTTCCCACTTTGGCAAGGGGATCGTGCGAGACAACCCTATCACGGCCGTTTCGCTTTGCTCCGTCGGGTTATAAAAGACAGCTTCTGCCATGTATGCCTCCTCGGGTCCGAAGGGGTTGTTGGTGGCGGGTACCCTGTACTCTTTACCTCCAATGTTAGTTTTAATGCATTGATGGTAGGTGGACGCTACGACTCGATGATCACGTATCCACCCGCGACCCAGTAGCAAATGAAATGAAGTATGATCGTCTAATAATGAAACGGTACAGACGCTCTGATTGGCCCAACGAACACTATGAGGCATATAATCCCTATTGCTTCTTGGGTGTGGCCCCCAAATCCGCGCACCATTGTCTTTCACTCCCTGACTTCCCCTCTCGGTATCCCTAGCAGATCCAGGGTGTGCACTGAAATGAGGTTTAACGAAGCTCCTCCATCAATGCATACCCTCCTCAGTTGTTGCCTGTTGATGGTCGCGGTGAGGTATAATGGCCGTAGGGGCTCCCATGGAATGCATATGTCGCTGTCATCGAAAGTAATTCTTCCTTTCGATAGTACCTGATGCCCCGCGGCTATAGCGGCGATTGCTTGGGACGCTTCCCTAGTCTGATCCTCGCTAAAACCAAGGGAATCAAAAAACTGTTGGGCAATGACGGTCTTGGAGAACTGAAAGGCGACACTATTTGTTCCTTCGAAGGCCGGCTTTCCAGTCGTTAATTCACACGCCTCCTCCCTAGAGTCTTCTCAGGACGCCCATTCTTCTTCTCTCGGATCATGGGAAATCATCATAACATTATGCTGGGGTAAGGGGTCCTTATCTATCTTCTGGCGCCCAAGATCGATTTCCCCCGCTCTCTTCTTCCTCCAGAACGTGTTTCGTACACCATAACAATCGAGGGTTGAGTGGTTCACCCTTCTGTGAAAGTGGCAATATCGTTCGTGCGCTTTGTTAACTGTACTCAGGTCTACCACAGCGGGTGGTAAGTTAATTTCTCCATTAGCTGCCCATTGACCAACGAGGTTTTCGATTTGTTCCATCGTGCATGGTATAGGTGGTGGGATCAGACGCTGGATGTTGGCATTATTTCCACCCCGTCCTCCTTGTGGCGCTGCGCCTTGATATGGTCGGAACTGCGCCGGGCGCTTGTTCCCTGGATCAGACCCACTGTTAGTGATTGCTACGCTTAATGAGTTAACTGAGTTGTACCACGTCTGCTCCATCTTTGCTTGATGGAATATTCTGAGGCAATCGGACACCCGCGTTGTTGCTTCCTCCAATTCTACAAATGTTTGGAACTGAAAGTTCGATAGGGCGAAACGCAGTGTGGCGGTCATCCTTCCAACACAAATTTCTAACAGTCTGTCCTCTGGCACGTCCTCACTCAATTCGAGCGCGTGGCTCCTGAACCTTGTGATATACTTCATGGGGTCTTCGTCAATTCCTATTGGTGTTCGCGCTAGATCAACCGTAGTTACTCGTCTTTTGGCAGAAAAGAACTTTTTAAGGAATAAACGCGCCATCTCTTCCCATGTCGCTATACTCCCAGGCTATAAGTTGTCGTACCAAGTATACGCGGTATCAGATAAAGACTTCGAGAATTCCTTCATGCAAAGGTTCCCGTCTCTTGAGTGTTGATTCATTGTTGAGAGGAAACGACCTAGGTGTTCTCGCGCGTTCCCTTGTCCTATGTACACTTTAAACTTGGGGGATGTATATTCGCGCGGGAATTTGTAAGCGGCAACTTCCTTTGTGTACGGCGGGTCTAGGGAGCTGTACCCATGATATTGTTTCGCCACACGGTAGTGCTCTTCGATATATTTGGCTAGGTGTTCCTCAAAAATCTTTTCACATAACGCGCTAGGGTTTGCCACTTCCAATTGAGTTTCCCCTATATTGACGAGTGTGAGTTTTCCGGGGATTATTCCGGTGACGTTTTCTTCCTTAACAATTCCGTCGGCCGGACCGGCGTCTCCCAACAAGGCTGCGTCTTTCTTCTGTCTTATCAAAACCATCAACCGTTGCTGCCTCTTTGTATAGGCCATCAGCTCTTGTCGCATATCATCCAGACTTTGACTTGGCGCATCGTTGCTGGTAAATGGTACGATTCCTTTGCTTCCCTGAGTTAACGATGTTTGTGCACTCGAGATTCCTACTGACACTCTCTTGTTTCCTCGGACATCTTCAGTATCGCTGTCCGTTGGCTCGTTATCTAATAAGACGTAATCCTCTCCTGGCACGGGGACCTGCTCAACACTCTTCTTCGACGCGCTCGTTATTTTTCGCGCCGACTGCATTCCGCTGGACTCGAAATCGATCTCCCGGTGTGGTCGCCAACTGTGAATGGGGTTAGATGCAAATCCGATCCGAGTCACAGAGGTAGCTATTCACCTTCTCTCTCTCTCTCTCTCTCTCTCTCTCTCTCGCTCTCTCTCTTAAGCCAATCTCTCAAGTTAGTCCTCTAATGATCCTCTTAGAACCTTATTTATAGAGATCCCCTTTCATCCTTGGGTTGCCATGTGTTTTCTTAATCACTTATTCACCTAATTGCCACTCCTTATCTCTTAGATCTCTAGGATTCCTTCAACCCAAGCCCATTTGGATAGGCCTAAATAAGTATATGTTAAACCCATAAGGCCTTGCTAGACTTGGGGTATCCACACTTTGCTTTAAATCGCTGTACTGGAATGAATACAAAATGTTGCAACCAGGAGCATCAGACTATTAGGCTTAGTCTTATGGTGTCAAGTTTGGCTACTACTTCCACCAAAAGCGTGGTGTATTCTAGTAGTACTACTTCTCTCTCCTAGCATTTGGTAGTAGCTCAAGTAGTAGCTAAATTGATACGATGAACGGTTCAGCGCTGAAAAAGCAAGAAAACGCTGAATGGTTCAGCGCTCAGCGCTGAATGGTTCAGCGTTTTCAGCGCTAAATAACTTTTCCGTGTTTGACCTTTTTTTTCCTACACCCAGTTGACACCTTCAGTAATATATTGTATTTCTAACTCTGTTTTCTCACACTCATGTTACACCACCAATCTACAAACACCGGGTATGTAAAAATGAACAAATTTCATACCAAAAAATCAGAAAACAAATACAAGTTGCACCATACGTAAATTAAAAGATAAATTTTCATTAATAACTTAAAGGATTACATTAAAATTTAAATTCGCTCATTCGAGTAATGCGTTCACTACACTTTTTAGGAGAAAATTACGAATGAGTATTCCTTAAAGGAATAATTACATTGACATCTAAATTCTACTTCTAATTAAAACATAACAATTACTCATAAATCATTCCTCAGGAGCCAAGCCATGACGGATCAGTATCTCGTTCCTCCATATTTTGTAGAGGGCACGTTCAGCTTGTGGTACTTGATGGAGAGGTGTGCGAAGGATTTTCATGTCATCTTCTCTTTGCTTGGTTCGTGCCATTATTAAAGCAACTTCCGCGTTCCTCTGAGAAATTTGCGCGTTCCTCTCAGCAACTTCCGCATTCCTCTCTTCTATTTCCAAATTCTTCTTGAGGAACCCTTCTTCCGTTTCATACTTGGAAGTCCTTTGCGTTTTCGCTTCTTCAAGAAGTTGGATGAGTTTATCCATTTTTTCATCTGATTTCTCTGCTGCTTTAGCCTCCCGAGCCATTCGTTTGGAAGCTTCTCTCCCAGGACTCTAACATCATCCATTTGGTCGAACCAACGTCTTCGTCGCGATATGTCTGAGCCAGCTTCAGAACCAGGGGTAGATGGTGTGCTCCCGTTCATTGTTAGATCATCAAAATCTGCATCCAAATTCTCAGGAGGTGCTTGAGAAGGACCAGCTTCGGTGTTTTGAGTTCCTTGAGTGTTTGGAGTTGCTTGAGTGTTTTGAGTTCCTTGAGTGTTTTGAGTTCCTTGAGTTCTTGGAGTGTTTTGAGGAGGATCAACATCATTACCAATTTCCGGATTGAAGTCTATACAATATTCTTTCAAGAGTCTCCAAGACGTTTCATGTTTCCATTTTGTTTTTTCTCCGATTTCATAATTCTGACGACCATTCCGATACTGTCAAAAAAAATATATTAGTGCCTCGTTCTTCTGAAACTACACAAAAACATTAAAAAAATTTCTTGTACTTACATAATCGTCTATGGTCTGTCTGGTTGGTTTTGCTCGGAAGTAGGGTCTGATGTATGAATTATATCTTTTACATTCAGATCTAATCGTGTTACACCTATTTTGCAAAAACATTCAAACACTTGTTACGATGTTGCAATTGTAAACGTAGTTCAAATTTCTACTTAATGTAAACGTGCTTAATGTTAACGTGCTTGAATGAAAAAAGAGTATTATGGAGTTATTACAAGAAATAAATGTAGTACTAATTAAAGAGAAGTATGCAAAAAAGAGTCAAGTTTACTCTCCATTCTCATAAAATATTCCATCATCATCATCTCCTTGATTGTAGCGATCATCATCCGTATCCACGCCAGTGGTACCCTCGTGCTCGAGCGGTATGGCATCATCAACCACAACCTCTGGAACTTCACCATCGCGATAACCTTGTCCATGTCGTTCCCAAATGTGTGTAGTGAGTTCTTTGCGAAGTTCCAACCAACGCGCAGGGTTGTACAAAACATGGGGAGGTAGCCTTACATTTCCTTCAATAGGAGGTTGAGGTTCGTCTCCCGTGATCATCCCCCATTCTTCATCGCGATATTCCAACTCAACACACATAATGTGCATTATCAAGCAAGCCCTCATAAATGCCTTCATGTCCGATTTGGCATAATATCGACATGGGTTCCTGATTATACCAAACTTTCCCTTCAGACCACCAAATGCACGTTCTATGTCCTTCCTTTTAGCTTCTTGGTACCGATTGAAGAGAAGTTCACGATTGTTGGCGGCTGGTTTGTATGCCTTCACAAGAAGGCCATACATAGGATATGCTCCATCTCCAAGGTAGTACCCCTTGTCGTAGTTTTTGCCATTGATTTGAAAATGACAAGGAGGTGCTACATTATTGAGTTGTCTATCGAACAAACCTGAAGCATGCAAGACATTTAGGTCATTGTTCTGCCCACCTAAACCAAAATAGGAGTGCCAAATCCACCTATCATATGAAGCCACCGCCTGAAGAACAACAGTGGGATCTTTCTTATAGCCCCGTGAGATCCTTCTTGGCTAGTTGGGCATGCTCTCCATGCCCAGTGAAAACAATCGACACTACCAAGCATCCCGGGAAACCCACGAGCTTCATTTTCTTTCAAAAGCCTTTGTGTATCTTGAGCGTTAGGTAGACGCATGTATCGACTATTATAAATCCAAATAACTGCATCAACAAACTTCTTAGCATAATGGTAGATAGTGGATGCGCCCATTTGTGCGTAATCATCTATAGAATCCCCTGCAAGACCTTTGCTAAAATGCCTCATTACATCAAGCATTTTCATATATGGACTTTGGCCAAGAATACCACAAGCATCCTCTTTTTGAAGAAAATCTTTGTCATAATCACAAATTTCCTCTAAAATTCTAAGAAAAAGAGGGCGAGGCAAAGCAAACCGACCTTTGAACTTCTTTGGTCCATAGATACAGTTGTAGTTGAAGTATTGTTGCATCATCTTTGCATCGGCATCTACACGAGTTCTATGCACCCTTTTACGACTCTTGACTACATTCGGGACAGGTTGGTGTATTGTTTGCCTCCTTTGTGACTCCATTAGCGCAGTCACTACTAGAGCAGTCTCCTCAAATTCATCGTCATCATCCGGAAGACCTTTGAACAATTTTCTTCTCAATATTCCTTTCATAATGTACCTAAATTGAACCCTAAATTAAATGTCAAAAATTCTAAATATCAATTCACTTGGAAATTTTGTTCACATCTCTTCCAAAGTATCAAACTAAGATAATATAAAACATCAATTTCATCAAATACAATCAAAATCAAAAATCAAGTAAAATAAAACCCTAATGTTTAAACATCATACCTTTAGTGAAAATTGTGAGTGAAAATGAGTGAAACTTGGGGCAAATGATAGATAATTGAATGTAGAACAAACTCACGGAGGGAATCAACGAAAAATAATCTACACCCGGAGATCTTGAGTACGCATTATAGGGTTTGGGTGGAGAAGAAGAGAAGAAAAAGAGAAAATGGGGGAGAAAGGGCTCCTGTAGATTCTTTGTAGCAGAATTCTTTAGCGCTGAACTGTTCAGCACTTTGACCTGGTGTTGACGGTCAAGCGCTGAACCATTCAGCGTTATTCGGAAACGCTGAATGGTTCAGCGACTTGACGTACAATCTCTCCAACCCATAAGACCACCCCTACCCTGCTATCTAATGTGGCCATAAGACTAAGCCTTAGAAGGGACCATGTACTTTTTTGTTTTACATTTCCGAGAGAGAGCCAGTTGCAACCCTATTGATAAAAAACAAACCAAAGACGACAACAACAGCATCAAACAGGAAAAAGTACAAAAAAAAAACAGAAAAAGAGGAAAAATGAGTCAACTGTAGAAAGGGAAAGACTATGAAACCCCTAGTCTTATTGTCAATGTTACTCGTGGTTCATGACACAAATAAACAATGCTACTCTTATTGTCACTCCTGCCTTCCGTCTTTCGCAGTTGTGAGTACAGGACTGATGGGAGCGCGTTGGTAAGGCAACCTGGCCACCGTTAAAAAAGTTTGGATTGGTCTGCAAACATAACCACCGTAAAAGAATCCTCAAACCTTGTTATCCCATTTGATGCATCTAAATAGTACCACCCATTAGTAGTCAACATTCGCCTTTCCAATGGCTTTGACAAGAGTAACCAAATCAAGGATTACAAGAAACTTACTCCTGAGACAGTCCCAAGGCCCTCTAACAAATAAGTTACTCCTCTTAGAAGGCGTCAACCAGTATTCAAGGTGGAACTATATGTAACAGAACCTTGATTCAAATGGGAAAGCTTGAAAGCATCTCACATGCAACGCCAAGGGCGGCGAAACGGTGTGAGTATCATCATTGGTGTTGTACAATACGGCGCAGCTGTCCGGACGCTGACAGACCATTAAAACGTTACCAGTCGATGACATAGATATTGGTATACAAGCGGCCCCAACCTCGCAATTGAGAGCTCTCAGATCCTTGCGGTACTTTCTTGTCCAACTTGTATGGCTGCAGTAGTAATTCTGTAACACCCAAAGTTCAGTCCACTCCTTGTTACTCATCACAACACAAATCTTCCCATCAAGTAAGACTAACAAATACTTGAGATGCAATTCGCTTTCTACGATATCAGGCGGAAGTTGGATAGTCGCAATCCACTTCTCTTGCTCTATGGATAGAACGTAAATCTGACGCCGGTTGTTAATCCAGTGTAGACACCCGTTAATGAAAACACCACCATATGTATCAACCAAACCACCAGAAGTTTTCACATCCGCCAGTCTCTTCCAAGCCCAAGTGACTGAATCAAACATCTCGCAATGGTACTCCAAATACACACCAACGGTGTTAGAAATGCGAACCATCTTGAACTGCAGCGTAGGGTAAGTTTGTGTCACCACTATCCGCATGCCCAGATTTCGAAACTTGGTTCTGGGGTTTGGTATCAATCTCCATTCTCCAGTTGCTGGTTTACATATGTAGTAAACCGGTATGTGCTTTCTTGTCTGTAATTTATCGAGTGTGGCACAACAAAGCAGGGAACCATCAGGAGAAGAACCTGCAATCTCAACGACGGGTGATGGTAGAAAGTCGAGAGCAGGGGATGGATGATTCCGTGGGGGAGGACTAGAAGATTCATCTTTGAATGGGATGAATCTGACAGAATTAGATACGTTATCAGCAGAAAGCCAGAGGACAAGGAAGAAACCTGATGCAGCAATGGGAGTCCTCTGAGAGTGGACGGACTGGAACTTACTGTCATGAATGTGGTTATGCCAATCTCTGCAAACCCATTGAAATTGATGTATAAGGGCACCAAGGGACACTCTTGTTAAGATCTCAAATACAATAACTTCATCCGGCAATTCGCTTTGCGTCAATTGCACAACACCTTCTCCAGAACTCTCCTTCAACATTACTTGATCTATGGTTCTGGCTGCAGTAGCAGTCCCAGGTAACAACATAAGGCTCCTTCTACCAACAAAAAACAATGAGCAAGCTTCTACAGTGTGTCCGTCCATAAAAGGTCTGAGTAATGTTGCAGGTTATATCTCTTTATATAGCTAATAGCTCCGATTTAGATTTGCATAGTTGTAAATGGTTTCCTTGTTTAGAGGGAAACTTCTTTTTCCTAGACCTAGTACCTTCTAATAATTAGAAACCTCATAGAATCAAGGTAATACTTGGTAGAAAACTCTGATCACCTTCCCAAACTTGAAATTACATGACCTGTCGTCCTCATGCCCAAAGTTGAATTGAATGCTTTCCTTATTGAGTGCTCCATATGTTTCTCTTATGTTAGGCTGTGTTGCCTTATTTGTAGTGTTCCTGCATTTAGAAGTCCGTTGGCTATATATATATAAGGTTCAGCAAGAAGACATCCATTCATTCTATTCTATTAGGTTTACAACAACTCATCTGTATTCAGGTTCAGCAAGAGCTAGAAGAGTTAACTACGTACTTATCAGAAAATTAGAGATAATGGATAAAGAGGGTAAGAGCAGTGATTCTCAAACCGTTACCAACTCAGAGGAGGAGGGTCTTCGTTCAGCAGCAGAGTTTCAGGCAGGATGGACTGCAGCTGATATGGATATTGCTGTAGTTTCCGATCCCGATGGATACTACTCTGAGGATGGACCTACCGATTCAGAGAGATAGTATCAGCTGGATCGTAATCTGGATCGGTTCAGTCGTCCGATTTAGCCCGGTTTGGAGGCAAGAATTGTTGCTGAGAATCCGAATTTGTTCAACTTTGACATGGAGGAGGATGACTATGATGAGTATGAGGATTCTGATCAAGACACAACTCACTATGATGAAGATGGTAGCTGTTCACACAAATAGGCAAGGCAACATACTTCAGATCATCTCAATTTTCTTATTGTAGTATGCAG
>JAJJMA010299126.1:0-11605 GCA_023529015.1 Papaver nudicaule
GGAAGAAACAAATTAGCAGATTTTTATTTTTTCTAGTATTTTACTCGTTCCGTTCCAATTTATTTGAGGGTTTTGGTTTTCATACATTCGCCTTACACTTGTTAAAATTGGTATTTTTTCACAATTTTTTTAACAAAATCATTGCATTTGATTGGTGAAAATAAACGTTTATTTTTTATGCAGGATTTTTTTTTTATTAATGAGCAATTACTCATTGATAATCAGCTAGTAACGCGTCACCAATAATATTAGGAAGTTCCCGAGACCGGTCTCTAGATGTTTTGTCAAACGATTAATTACATTTTTTCTCTAAACAAATACATTGTCATTTATTTATTTAGGGGAATAGTTAAAATTGTCTCCAAATTATTGACCGATATATTAAAATGATGCTGTTTTTATCAAAAATTGGTATCTGTCCTTACCAATGTAACATTTCAATTTATCGTTCAATGGACGTCGAATATAGTCAATATCGCGTCCATATCATCATCTTGCCTAATTTTTTTTAGAATATGCATCTACCCAAACCCTTTAATTTTTCAGGCTAAGAAAAAATAGATCCACAGCTCTAATGCAACACTACAATGTAAAAACAAATGGTCTGAAGCAGGGCCGGTCCTGAGGGGAAAGCAGGACAAGCCCCACTTCGGGGCATCAAGGTTTAGGGGGCATCAAAAAATTATTTCGCATTTGCGATTATCCTTAGAAAAAATAGGTTAGGGACTTATTCAAGATTTGTGTGTTGGAATTATTCAAGATTTGTGTTAGAAGTACTTGCATCTTTGCAACTCCATGTACATGTCCAGTAAATAGTTTGCAATTCCATGCCGAGGTGGTAGTCAGTAGTTAAGTGAATTTGGAGTTCTAACCCAAATAAATGAAAAGTTCAACACTGTCATAAAATAAGATACAAAAATGGCAATAATTAATCTGCGAAAAACCAAAAAAGTATGGGGATAAAAGTGTTGTTACGTTTCGGGGCATAAAAATGTTGTTCGCTTTGGGGCAAAAATATCTCAGGAACGGCACTGGTCTGAAGTCTTCTCTTCTTTGTTGTATAACAAACATAGAGTAGATGGTATTGTCATTCCCCTGTCGGCAACATGGTTCTAGTTAGTACAGACTTGTGCATTGCAACCGAAAACTCTAGATGTAGTCTTAATAGTGTCGTAGAGATTTTGTAGAGCTATAGATCCGACGGTGTAGAGCGAAAAGAGTTAATCTAATGGTGGACCCCCTATAGATCTGAGGGTGGTGGTGGTGCCACGTCACGCTCTACAACACTATTACTCTCTACCTCTCTACACCAAGGGGCTCCGCATTGCAACCCAAATCAAGAAAGTAACCTTCACGAGAACAATACCTTCGATGTTGCAGTCTTCCAATATGTCCGTCATCCTCTCTTATATCTTCTTTGTCATAACTTCTCCAATCAAACTGTCTTCTCCCTCTTCTTGCAAAATCACCTCTATTAAGTCATGTTTAAGTTCCAGCAGATCAATGCTTTCAGTTGGATTTAAACGTCTTATGAAAGTAATAAATCTCCAGCCATTCTCCCACATTGTCATTTAGTAGTAAGATTAGTGTAGGGATTTTTTAATATTTGCACAAAGTTTTAGCACCCCTTATAAACTAGGATGGGATATTTGAAGCAGACCTCGCCCTTATTAAAAAAAGGCCTCGCTCTTAAAATAGCATTACAACACTATTTTCATCTTGCACAAGGTAAAAAAAAGTAGGATTGATAAAGATTAATACCACTACTAGTGAGGCTGATACCAATCCATATAAAACAAAAACAATTAAATCATTCTTAATGGTCAGATTTTTGGACCGATATCAACCCCACTAATAGTGGTATCAGCCTTTAGCAATTGCGAAAAAAAGGGCCAGAACCACAACATTATTTACGGGGGTTACCGGTTTGTTTTCCTTATTTGCATTTTGGTACAGTGGTAAACCTTCAAGTAACCGATACTCCCGTTGGCAGCAATGCTGAGCGGGACGTATAAGGAAAGAAGAAGAGAAGGATAAGTTGTGAATTCACTTTTTTTTGTTCTTCACGTGTGCGTGAGGAGTGGTGTGGATCAATTAGTACTCTCTGCCTCGGGCCCCTAAAATGATCTTTTATTCAAAGAACCCTAAATCCACATTAATATAATAATGGTGATTATGATTGAGTTGAATTTAGGCTAATCACTATTGAATTAGCAGTTGATTAATTTCCAATGGACAACAGTAATTAAATTAACATTTGAAAGTTTGTGGAGGAGGAGAAGAAGGTTGGCACACTTTACGAGTTCAGTAGTCTTCCTGGAGTCTTTTACAGGAGTCTTACTCTCTCTCTCTCTCTCTTTCAGTCACTCATTCAGAGTCCGTATACGGCGGAAATTCAGGCCGTGCCGTCTGGTTATTATTTAAAAAGAAAATAATCATAAACTATTTGGTTTAAGAAAAGAAAAATGTGTGAGAAAAATCTTAAAAAGAGAGAATACGAGGAGGAGAAGAAGGTTGTATGTATCGTGGGTTACAGTGTTTTGTTTGCTTTGCTTACTGAAATCAAATATACACAAGAATTTTGGTGAAGTCGAGAAAATTCGTTCTCTATCTTTCAACTAACAGTATCTGTCCCCTCTCTCACTCTCGCTATCACTCCCTCCCTCTCTAGAATATATAGATTGGTAGATTAGATTAGATTAGAGTTCTACTTTTTTTTGTGTGTGTGGGATGTTTTATGGTTTGATTTGGACATGTAATTTTATATTCTTGGTGGCCATAGTTATTCTCGTTAACATTATTCCCCTTTTGCATATAGAGAGACGGCCACCAAAGCAAAGTTCGGGTTACATTACTCTTTGTGGTCATTGGATTTTATGCATGGGACAATTCACAAAGGTATATTATGGTCCTGTTGACAGGAAGATTGGCGATGATCAGTCTGGTGGCCGGGTTCGGCATCTTGAAGCAAAAAATAGTATGCTGTTTCACAGCTTGTTGTGAACGAATTTGGGGGACAAGAAATATTCCTTATACTCCTGCTTATAATTCTAGTTCTATATATATGTTTGATACTTGGATACTGACTATACTGTATCCACCAGATATAATTACATTAATGTAGTGAAATAAAGTATGACAAAGAAATCCTCATTAACATACTGAGCCTAAAAATGTACTAAAACGGAGATAAATGCATCTGATTGAGCATTGTAGAAGATGTGTTTGTGTTTATTGAATACAGATTCGTGATGTAACCTAGCTAAGTTGTCTCGAGCAATAAAAGGTTTACGATAGGTCCTGGACAATAATACAAATGGTTACTTTGTTTGAATCAACAGGAAATTCTACTAGCTCTAGCATTATGCATGAAAGCACTAAGTGGCATATCATCACGTGATTCTTCCCATTTACTTTTTTAAAATAATACTGTATTTTTTTTTTTAAAATAAAATTCATATCTATTTCCAGGGGCACTTGCAAAGGCTACCTTATTATACATTTGGTGTCACATTTCATGCGCATGGCTAAGTAGTGGATGGCTATGGGCAACGAATTTTGCATTTGGGATGTAGCATGCTCAATTTTCTTGTTTATTAATTATGGTTGATTTGTGTATTTATGTATTTGAGCATTTTGTAATTACTACTACAAATAAGCAAACAATGCATGCAATTCAGAAAATGAGCGCAAACTATCTTATATACCATGAAATTCATTGGGTATCAGTATCAGCAATAGTAATTTGAGACTTAGCGATACAGTATCTTGATTTCTACCGACGGAATTGGAAAAAAAAAAAAAAAAAAAAAAGAGAAGGCCAAGAAAAGTAACTACTCGTGGCTAGAGTATAAACTAACCGGGAGAGCAAAGTAAAAGGAAAGAGAAAAAAAAGAAGAAGAGCAGTCCTATTAATGAAGTCATTAACGCGTGTGTAATTAAGATTAAATACTTTGATCAGAAAGAAAGAAAGAAGAAAATTTAATGAAAGTTGGTCACAAAAAAGTAGCGTGTTTTACGGTGCAAGGACGAATAAGGAAAAGCTGGTGCTCTGACACGTGGACGCCAGGGGGACCGTTAAGATTAAAACTGTTAAAAGATGATGATTATAATGATGATCACCCATGTAAGAGATATATTTCCCCATATCATATCGGAAGACTTACTACTGCTACTACTAGTTGTACCATGATCATCTCATTTAAGTGATTGTTATTAACACTTAATCCCCACTTTCACCTTCACTCCTACCCAAGAACCAGCTACAGAGAGACTTTTGTTTGGTTCTGCTTGTAAAAGAGAGAGTGTGTGAATTGATTAAAAGAAGAGAGTTTCTGTTTTCTGTATTTGGTTGGTTGTTTGCTTTGTCTTTAATTGAGGTGAGGTTTCGCAGACAGAGAGAGTGAAGAGAGTTGCAGGTTTCAGAGTGTTTCAGGTTCCAATGGCGGCGTTGCAGAGCTGTAATTCTTGTCTGTCTTTAATGCTTACAGCACAGTAAGGAGGGAATTCAATTACGAGTTGAAAGGTAGAAGGAAGAACGAAAGATCTCAGTACTCCTCCTTAGGCCTTCCTTTAGCTACTACTACTACTACTTACACACAATCACAAAGAGAGTTTTTCTTCTTTCTTTCTGTTCATCAACAACACATCACAAACAGCAAAAGATCAAACTCAACCAAAAAAAAACAAAACAAAGAAGAATAATCTTATCTACTGAAAATTCTAAGTAGAAAACAAACGAAGGAGCATCATTTTCATTATCATTTTCTTTGATGACTATATCTACTGGAAATGACTGAAAGGAAAGAACACCAGATTATCACTGAGCTTGGTCTCTCTATGCTATGGATTTTCTGTCACAATTAATAACAAGGTATAATAATTCTACTAATTGGTGCAATCAATGGCGGGGTTCTCACTAGGAGGAGGAAACAATCAAAATCCATCTCACGAAATTCATCCTGACACCCTTCTTTTGTACAGAAACGAAGAAATCTCATCATCCTACAACAACAACAACAACAACAGTAACAGCAAAGGCTTTGAGTTATGGCAAAATCATCACCATCATCAGCAACTACAAAGACATTACCAATTGCAACAACAACAGAATGCTTACTCTTCATCAGCTAATCTAGAAGTAGGTCCAAGTAGAAGTACTAATGCTTCAGACGAATCTTCATCCAGAGCCTTAACTATGATGATGAGACAAAGCAGTGTTGGAGATCAAGGTGGAACTAAAAGTTGCCAGGATTGTGGTAATCAGGCTAAGAAAGACTGTGTTCATATGAGATGTAGAACCTGTTGTAAAAGTAGAGGCTTTCCATGCCAAACTCATGTTAAAAGTACTTGGGTACCTGCTTCAAGAAGGAGAGAAAGACAACAACAACTCCAAGCTCTTCAAGAACAACAGCAACTGCAACTCAGAGGAGATCACCACAGCAGAGTAAGAGAAAGAGAGAATCCTAAAAGACTGAGAGAGAATCCCAATTCCTCTACTCTTGTTGCTCATCGTATACCCACTCATCATACTACATCAGGTATTGTTTCTCTCCTTTTGTTCCTTCCTTTCTCTTTTCTAGTGTACTTGTAGTTACCAGCTGCTATCTCTCTATATAGTCTTCTCATCGCTACTTAATTTCCATTATACAAAACATTTTTGCATTATCTATGCACTGCTACTGCTACGACTACT
Source organism: Papaver nudicaule (assembly GCA_023529015.1). Taxonomy (NCBI): domain Eukaryota; kingdom Viridiplantae; phylum Streptophyta; class Magnoliopsida; order Ranunculales; family Papaveraceae; genus Papaver; species Papaver nudicaule. The sequence goes on from JAJJMA010299126.1 coordinate 5,696, forward strand.
ACTACCACGCTACTACTACTATATACAACTGCTAACTTAACTAACATACAAATTAGGTCATCATCAAGGTCTTTGTTTCATAGATTGATAGAATATAGGGTTTAGGTAAAACATAGAATTCATTCAGAGGCCTTTATTGTGCAGAGAATTCTTGATAGAGATATTGTTGAGAGACTTCAAAAGATATACAAGTTTAAAGGGAGCTACTTTTATCAATTAGTAGCAGTAGTAGTACTATATATCAACCTAATCTTCATCACTGTTCGCTGTGTTGAAATGACTACCATCTAGGGGAAGTAGTGGTTTGTACTCTATAAAGACCATCCCTTTCTCTTCTTAATTTGTTCTTGTGGTGATCCTCTTGTTTACTCCTGTATGTAACAAAGTTACATCTTTCTCTAACTTGTTTTAGAAATCTTAATCAGTTTTTTATGTATTGATGATGATGATGATAATCTTTTGGTGTTGTTGTTTGAGTTTATTTTAGGGTTAGAAGTGGGGAACTTTCCAGCAGAATTGAATTCATCAGCCGTGTTTCGATGTGTAAGGGTCAGTGGAATTGAAGAAACAGATGAACAATATGCATACCAAACAGCTGTGAACATTGGAGGTCACTTATTCAAGGGCATTCTTTATGATCAAGGTCCTGATAGTCATTACGTTCATGGCGAAAGTTCATTAGCCGGTGGTGGTGGTGGAGGAGGATCAATGTATCAACAACGTAATCTCATAACTGATTCTACAACCACCGCCAATACTACAACTGTCACTGCTGTCACAACTGCTTCACTCCTTGATCCTGCTACTTCTTTGTACCCAGCTCCCCTCAATGCATTCATGGCTGGTACGCATTTCTTTCCTCCGCCAAGATCCTAAGACATCCCACTATGTCAAGAATCCCCAATTCCCTCAGTGTTCAAATCATAGCCCTTATTAACCAAAACCAACAAAAACTTACTCGTGAACGTTATCAATAACCCGGTCCGGTCACCACCATGTTTCTATAGCTATCTATGTATCCAGCATTGTTATTGCCGGTAATTCTCATTTATGTAGTAGTTGTGTTTGTTATTACCACTAGGAGCTACTTAGTTAATTATCACTATCATTGAACTATATAAGGAGAGCTAGTTTTAGATGAGAAAGAACAATTAAGAGATACCGAGAAAATGACAGAATGTTTTTAATTAAATTGAATATTATTAATTGTTCAAATTTCGATTCAGATTTGTTTAGTATTTCGATTTCTATTTCTGAATCTTCATTCTCATCTTCTAAAATTATACTATTCCTCAAATCATCATAATCATATATAATCATCATCATTTTTTGTGCTCATCATCATCTAAAAATTTTCTTTTTGGATTATAGTCTACACTACACTCTACATATATATGCCCTAAGCTAGTAGTAGCAGTAGTGTAGTATTCATATGGTGCATGTGCCTTTGACTCTCTTATACATTTTTAATCAAGTATTTCACCCCCTTTTCCCTTTAATTTTCGTATCTTTATTTGTTTTGGTGGGGTGTGTGTGAATGAATTTAACTTTGAATACCCAAACTTATTTTCTGGTAAGGTTTGAACTTCAAAGTATCCTTTTTTTTCCCCGTTTACCCGTTTCGTTGCCGGTTTGAATAAATAAATTTTACAGGTTTCGTGTTAGGTTGTACATGGTGTGTAAAAAGAGAGACATTTAGTTTTCTGTTTATTATGTTTGTTTCAAATCAAACCTAACTCTCTCGTGAGACATGTAACGGTTCTCTAGACCAACAAACCTCTGCAAATCTTTCATGCAACAATGACAATAACTCTGCATTAATCTTGTCTTGAACAGCAAGAAAATATGCTAGACACTTGAGCTAACTCTGTCTCTCTCTTTAATACTACATACACATTTTCAAGTTTCCACACAGTTTCCAACGATTTGCTGTTGATTTGTTTACTGCTACAGGAATACTTTATTTTGAAAGGTGTTTACAGCAGGAATTTTCTTTCTTTCTCACTCTCTCTAGTCTCTAGCTAACACACATTTTCATACACACAGTGGTTGTTTCTATTATCTTTAGGGTGATGAAGTTTTTATTGACAGAGTTCTAACAAGTTTCTTAAAATGGAAATGGATGGGATTTGACATGTCTCTGCATTCCCCGTAGCCCTTTATTAGACATTATTTCAAACATTGCAGTATATTAACTGAAAGTCTGAGACATACAAATGGACTTCTTGACATTTTTCACACCAGTCGTGATATACTCCCCGCGGGTTGGATCCCGCGGGTCATACACACAAAAGTGTGTGAGAGGAGCGCTGGTCCCCACCAACCCGCCACCCAGGAAAGCAGGGGGTTGAGCTTTAGGGTTAGTGGGGCCCACTCCTTTATGTGAGGCGGTGAACCCGCGGGATTCCAACCCGCGGGGAGTAAATCATTTTCGTTTTCACACACCTTATTTAGCTTACACCCTCTACCTCTTTAGTCTCGTCTATGCATGTACTCATAGAAAAAAGAGAGAAAATGTACTCATGGTAACTTTTGTCATAGGCCCATAAGGCACCATGCCTCTCATCTCCTTGATAGAATGTACAAATAGGATCATGTTAGATGCTTAATGCATGTATACTTAAGATTAGAACTAAGTTAATACAGATTATGCAATCAAAAGAAATCAAGCATTTTAGATACGATTTTATTTTATTTTTGAATGAGGAATGATATGGGAATAAGTGAGTAAAAGGTAGGAACAAATTCCTGTTAGCTTAATAATCTCAAACAAGATAATGGGAAGGAGAATCGGTGGGAATTTCTATACCTGAGTTACAAAATTAGTTTAAGTGATCATTAATCATTACTAGTACTTAAACAGTAATCTTTGTGTTTATACTTGAGTAAATTTATTACTTAACCAAGAAGAATGATTCAATCCCAACTAATTGATATTTCGAAACAAAGCATATAATCCTTTCTATATCTAGCAAAAATGAAAAGGGGATGGTTAGAAAATGGTTCTTTGGAGAATATGAAATCAATCCCACATTCCTACCAAACAAATTAATGATCGTCAAATCTAGCTTAACGAGATTTACAAGCACAATTAAAGTCTCGGAATTCTAATAAAATAGTAATCCGGGAGCAAAGTTAGAAAAGTGAAGAGGAAAATGCTAAAGGAAAAGGGAAAAAGAAAATGCTTGAGCAGCCTAACTCAAAGTAATATCAAAAGTTCATTCCACATACTGATGCATTACTGTTCAATAAAATGCTTATTAGGTTGGTTGGCATTAGTGTTCAAAATTTGGCATGGCTAGCTATCACTTGCGTGTACGGTGTATGTGCAATTTGATGGGTTCTGGTGCATTAGTGCTGGTATGCAATTTGTAATCAGGGAATATTAACCGTAAAAATCAAGAAGGCAAATTTTTTGTGTGGTTACTTATTGACAAAATATCTTTCTTTTTTCTTTTTCTGGAAGTGTACATGCATGTAATCCTATTATGTTGACAAGGGCTTGCATTTTGTGTATCTACTCTAGTTTAATGCATTGCAGTGTGATGTGTTGCATTTATTTGGGTACTAATTATTTCTCTACAGCAGCAGCTAATATATGGCAATTTCACCTATCAGTATCCACTATTCAACTTCCTCGAAATACCGTATGTATAAACCAGTCAATGCCTTCTCATAAGAAGTTGTATTTAGCAAAGAGGTATCCTATAGTAGAGGAAGGATCCCATGATGTGGTTAAAATGACACTATCTTGACATCGTGTTGTCGTTTTTTTTTATAACTCTCAAACGACAACGAATTTGAAGTTAATTCTTTTGGGACATATTCTTCTTATAGAGATCTATGTTCCAAAAAAAAAATGAACGCATTCCGACATGTATAGTGCCACCTTCTACCATTTTGAAAACTAATCGTCGATTAGTTTTCTGATCAACGGTTAAAACCACAATTGGTAGATGGTGATTCTATAAGGTAATGTGCATATGATTTTTTCCCCAAATTGTTGTTTATAGAAACTCTTGAATTCAAAGGTAATGACAGAACGCGGAAATAAAAGATAGTGACAGAAGAGAAAGTACTATATAAGCTAAGTCAATAGTTAGAAATCGCATATCCACACAATGAAATAGACAATATCAACACTGAAATAGACAATACCAACACTGACATTTCATGGAAATCAATAAAAAGTTAACAAACTTACCTTCCCCGTTTTGATAGTAGCAACAAATTGTTTCCAGCATATACTTCACCCATTCAGCTTCAAACTCCTAAGTCTGAAATTGAAAAACCTAGAATAAACCTAAAGAAGGTAGCAGGCAGGGGTATATGTTAAGGATTGTACCCAAAATAAGAAAAGTTTAATTCCATGTAATGGCGTGAAGGGCACCAGCAGGCACCAACTCCTGGTTCCTCCTGATGCTTGATGGAAATGGACTCCAGACGTAATAGACATGCATCGTGATAGTCCGATGGGCTTGTATAATACAGCCTAAAAGCCCAATCGATATGGCTTTCAAGTCCATTAGTTTTTGATACAAAAACAACTTCTCCGTTCGACCTGTTCCATGTTATTGAATGGGTCTTCACTACCTTCTCCAGCAGCTCTCATGATTCTTCTTCTTATAACGCGTTTAACTAACTAACTGCCAATATAACATACAATTTTTATCATCCTTTATGCAATTTCGCCTCTCACATTTTCCTTATTCTAATTCTTAAATGCAATTTTGTGGTAACATTGCAACTAAAAACACATTTCTCAACTCCATTGCGAGTTAACGGACATTATTTGGACCGTCACAGATCTAAGGAAATAGAGATCCTAAAAACATGTTGTTCAAGCTACTAGACTACGAGTAACAAATAGCATTTCTGTTGGTCCCAAAAGAATTCTCCATCTTTATAGTAGTAGTACTACTACCACACTGCTTCATTTCTGAAACTATAAAGCTGCAGTTCTAGCTATCAGCCAGAAGCACCTCCCTCTCCCTCTCCCTCTCATTAAGAAACCACCTCCAAGAAATCATGTTTTTTTTTATATTGTTAGTGGTTGCTGTACTGGGTACTAGTCTTGTATCCGGTGCTGGTAACTTCTACCAAGATGCAGAGGTGACTTGGGGAGATGGTCGAGGTAACATACTCAACAATGGACAGCTTCTCACTCTTTCCCTAGACCAAACCTCTGGCTCTGGTTTTCAATCAAAGAATGAATACCTCTTTGGCAAAATTGATATGCAGCTTAAACTTGTCCCTGGCGATTCAGCTGGCACGGTCACAGCCTACTATGTAAGTTTGTTTTTACAAATTCCTAAACTGTACATCTTTTTAATTATTCTGTAATTCTTTTGTGTCAGTACTCAGTTGATTATGAATGGCAGTTATCATCGCAAGGACCGTTGCACGATGAAATTGACTTTGAGTTCCTGGGGAATTTAAGTGGAGATCCTTACATTCTTCATACAAATGTATTCACCCAAGGCAAAGGTAACAGAGAGCAACAATTTTATCTATGGTTTGATCCCACAGCCGATTTCCACACTTATTCCATCCTATGGAATCCTCGACGCATAATGTAAGAACCACGACACCAATGTTATCTTCGCATTCCTAATCCATTGATCGACTAATGTCGATTCTGACTTAAACTATTTGTTTTCGCGATTACCAGCTTCTCTGTGGATGAAATGCCAATTAGAGAATTTAAGAACTTAGAATACATTGGTGTTCCGTTCCCCAAGTATCAACCCATGAGGATTTACTCAAGTCTCTGGGACGCCGAGAACTGGGCAACAAGAGGTGGACTCGTAAAGACGGACTGGTCTAATGCACCCTTCACAGCCTCGTACCGGAATTTCAATGCCGACAATGCATGTGTTTCATATTCTCCAGGTTACACATCCTGTAGTT
>JAJJMA010299126.1:14013-26411 GCA_023529015.1 Papaver nudicaule
AGTTTAAGCCTAAGAAGCATACCTCACCAGGTTGACGGCTGTTTAGAGAATGAACATCAAGCTTGTAGTTATGTTGGGGAATCAGTTGTGATGCATCTGACGGACGTGCTTCGATATTCTATAAAGACCACAAAAATTTAAGTCAGTAGATAAGAGAATGATAATTGCTGCAGTATCTTTGAAAGTTTCACAGGCAGACCCCTCTAGTTGAATACAGAAGAATGAATAGCATGAGAATGCATCAGCTATTTCAATTCATTTCTGAAATCTCAGGGTTAACTATTCACAAGTATACAGGTGTGGTTAAGAAAACGGACACCTCATTCTTTCTGCTCCAGCGGAGTGTCCCAGTTCGACCAGCAAATGCATAAAATGCGAAATGACGCAAATCCACAGTTCCAGAAGTTTCAGAAGCCTGCGTTGAAATCAGGTTAGACAGACAACCACAAACATTAGAATGGGATTCCAACTCAGCACCTTTTGAGATTTCGAGAAGAGTTGCTCTTTGGAGAGCACAGACAAGAACAAACACTAGAGGACCAGCGCAGACAAACGCAAGAAGAAGACAAAATCACAATTTCACATGGAGGCAGAAAGAAATACCTCCTTTTCAGTAGCACTTCGTCTATGTTGATCGGCATTTTTATCTGCCATCCCGAGTTCTTCAAAGGGATCCATGTAGAACTAGCACAGATTAAAAAGAACAGGTTAGTTAGCTTAGAGCATCAGTTGCATGACCATGCAACTGGAGTAACACAAGGACACTTGCACTGGCACCATGTTTCTCATACGCAGAGAAAATGAGCTGCTTCTCAAATCTTCATCCTAAATAAACTAAAATTCATTTACTTCACCTAGACTAACCCTTTGAGAAGTTCAAGTGAATTGAGAAACATACATGAGGTTGAACTTCCATCCTCCCTCCAACAATAATCAAACCCGCATCTCCATGTTTCAACGTATAATTGCTGATAGAAATTGATATTTCCCTATGGTGAGCCCCATGTGGAAAATCCTCCTGTCAAAAGTTGCAACTCGTAAGCCGTACGTATACCTCATAAATTCACAAGTGCAGAAGAGGAACATTTAGACCATTCTACTTTTTGGGAATAAAACATATAACAAAATCTCAGTCCATATTCACCTGCAAATTCGTCTCCCATAGTTTTTTAAGGTTATGATCAAAACACATCACCGACCAACCTGAAGTAACAACTACCAAGACCTGCTTATGTGCATCTCCTGGTCTGTAATTTCGATCAATAACACCCGTTGCCATGGCTACTGCACGTCTCCCAGACATAACACGTATCTTGTCAGGCAACAGAGACACTTCCGCTAGCACATGAGCTTCACCAAATCCTTCATCTGCACGCCTAATATGCGGTGCCAATACCTAGAAATATTCACAATTACAACACAAGAACATAAATTTGCTAAAATTCACACATCCAAAATGAACCCAAAAAAAAGTAAAAAACATACTTGAATCTTGGCATCATGAGTAGCCACAAAAACTTCACTCCTGCCATCACCATTCAGATCAGCTACAATTGGAGGAGGTAATCTTTCAGCTTCATACTTTATAGGATAATCATCAGATAGATGAAACCATGCTTCCTTGAACGAAAAATCCCCTTCATGCTAAAATCAAAAAATTAACAACTCCACCACTGTTAAATCAGTTCTCTTCACTACAAATTCTTCTAATTAAACTAGATCCAAACACTAAAAATGAATCAATTCATCACCAGAGTATCTAGGGTTTTTGTAGTTGGTGAATTAGGGTAAAAGAGATGATTTAATTTACCTGAAGAGAGAAGAATATCGCAAAAGCAGAGAGTAGAAGAATCGCTAAATCTCGTTTCCTCATCTCCTTCTTCTTCAATTCTTTGACTTTGATCTTACACAGAAGACTCTGGTTCCCAGTAAATACACAGTTGAAGAAGAAAGTGGTAAAGCGATACGGGGCAAGGCCTAAATCCCGAAACCGTAAATGGGTAATACCCATATTTCTCTTCTTTAAATGACGTAAATACCCTTGGTCATTTTGGCGGGAATAACCTAGGTATTTCCCGCCAACTAAAACCCCAAAACCAATCGGTAGTGTTAAGTTTCACACAAAAAAAAAAAACTAAAAAATCTTTCTGTTTCTCTCTCTCTAAGAAATGGCGTCTGATTCTTCTTCTCCCAGCCACCGAAATGGAGGTCCGTCGTCACCAATCGACCAAACATCAAGCCCAATCGCGAACACAAACTCTTCCCCTGGTGATGCTCAGAGGAGGAGGAGGAGAAGAGAAAGAAGTCCATCAAACGCTTCTTTATTTGCAACACCACCTTCTCAACGCGCTCGATTCGATGCAACCCCAACTCCATCAAGTGGAAGAAGAGGAGGGAGGAGATCTAATGGAGCAACACCACCTACATCTACAGATGATGCTGCTCCTTCGTCAGACGGTGGTGAAGGGGATGAAGCTGCGCCGCCGCCTATGTATGTTTGGGGGACTAATATAAGTGTTCATGATGTTAATGCTGCTATTCTTAGGTTTTTGAGACATTTTCGTGAGAACCCTTTGCAAACTGAAGGGAAATATATGAGAGCGATTCATCGTATTCTTGAAATAGAAGGAGAAACACTTGATGTTGATGCACATGATGTGTTTGATTATGATTCTGATCTTTATGGGAAGATGGTTAGATACCCACTTGAGGTTTTAGCTATATTTGATATTGTTCTTATGGAAATGACTAGCAAGATTAATGATTTGTTTGAGAAGCATATTCAAGCAAGGATTTTTAATCTCAGAACATCGACGCCTATGAGAAATCTCAACCCATCTGGTTAGTAGTTGTTGTTGTTTATTTACTGTTTTGGTCTTTCAATTTTGTTATGTAAGAAAATGGGTTAGATTATTAATACTTGAAATGTTCTGGGTTTGATTAGATATTGAGAAAATGGTGTCGATAAAAGGAATGATTATTCGATGTAGCTCAATTATACCAGAAATAAGGGAAGCTGTATTTCGATGCCTTGTGTGTGGGTACTTCTCTGACCCGGTGGGAGTAGACCGAGGTAATATATACATTTGGATTTACTTGTATATGTAGTTGATATGTGTTTATGGAACCAGTTGTTTACTTGTTTGTTGATAATGGTTGTTTATAGGCCGAATCAGTGAACCCCCAAGGTGTAACAAGGAGGAGTGTCGTGCCTTGAACTCCATGACTTTGGTTCATAACCGATGCCGGTATGCAATTATATTGCTTTTGTTGACATTTAAGTTGATATCATACTTTTATGCTGTTTTTCTTACAACGTTCGAATTGCTAGTCTTGAATAATTTTCTACGACTTGGTTATTGATGAAGTTGGTCCTGTATGAATGATTACCAGGTTTGCTGACAAGCAGATAGTGAGACTGCAAGAGACACCAGATGATATTCCAGAAGGTGGTACTCCCCACACAGTTAGCTTATTAATGCATGACAAACTTGTTGATGCTGGAAAGCCAGGTGATAGAGTTGAGGTAAGACAACTTATTCGATTTATGAACTCAATTGAAGGTGCTTCTATGGATCTTCTCTGTTTCGTCTACTAGCTAATCCTTTGTTAACCCTTTCCAAATAGGTTACCGGTATATATAGGGCAATGAGTGTTAGAGTTGGATCAACACAAAGAACCGTGAAATCTTTGTTTAAGGTATGTACTTACTACTTTAAGATTTGAAATGTCACTAATCTTGAGATGGACTGAACTGATTGATTATACATGTCAATTGCAGACTTACATAGATTGTCTTCATATAAAGAAGACCGATAAATCTAGAATGCAGGCTGAGGATCAAACAGAACATCTTAATGCTTCTGACAACATGAATGAAGATGTTCCCGCTGAGTTTCAAGACAAGGTAATAAAAGATAATTTCTTACACTTTGCAGTTGGACTTCACAAATTGCTGCTTTTATTAATCATCTTTATTCATGTACAATTTTCAGGTTGAACAGTTAAAAGAGCTAGCCAAACTGCCTGATATATATGAGAGGTTAACTAGATCCCTGGCACCAAACATATGGGAACTAGATGACGTTAAGAAAGGCCTTCTTTGTCAGGTTAGATAATAGATATTGGTTGTATACTCTTGTTTGATGATTCATCCGGACCAAATTTTACTTTCACCTTCCTGAACTGACATTGGTGATTAATGTTGATCGTAGCTGTTTGGTGGAAGTGCTCTGAAGCTGCCATCTGGGGCTAGCTTCCGTGGTGACATCAATATTCTGATGGTTGGTGATCCTGGAACCAGTAAATCTCAGTTGCTCCAATACATACACAAGCTCGCACCTCGTGGTATCTACACCAGCGGAAGAGGTAGTTCTGCTGTAGGTTTGACTGCCTATGTAGCCAAGGACCCAGAAACTGGTGAAACGGTATGATATATACTGACAGATCTTTAAGTTCTTGATTAGAATTGTGTCCTCCCAACTGTTTATACTCCAGAAATGAATTTGCTTCATCCTTGTGAATTTTTTTAGGTTCTTGAAAGTGGGGCCCTTGTCTTGAGTGATAGAGGTATTTGTTGCATTGATGAATTTGACAAAATGTCTGAAAATGCGAGGAGCATGTTACATGAGGTAGAAGAGGCTTTCTTCTAATTCTTTGCTTTGTCTAGTGCTTCTGGAAACTCATTCAATTATCTGTTCTTGTATGCATCTAAAATGTTTCTTTTAAAAATAAAAAAATCATTGTCATCTGTATGCTAAATACAGGTAATGGAGCAACAAACTGTTTCAATAGCAAAGGCAGGGATCATTGCTTCTCTTAATGCTCGGACTTCTGTGTTAGCATGTGCCAATCCAAGTGGTTCTCGTTATAATCCACGCCTATCTGTGATTGACAATATTCACCTTCCACCTACCTTATTGTCAAGGTGACAGAACAAAAGATGACAATTTGTTTAATAGACATCTTTTTAATTTGTCCAATAGACATCTATTTTAATTGTTTAATTGACAATCTGGATCTGAATTTACAGGTTTGATTTGATATACTTGCTTCTGGACAAGGCTGATGAACAGGCAGATAGGCGTCTTGCGAAGCATATTGTTGCATTGCACTTTGAAAATCCCGAGGTTTGATAAGCTCCAATATCCATGAAATAGCTCTTGTTTTAGACATGGTTCACTTGTTGATGTTTAGATCGTATCTTTCAGATGAATAATCTGCTTGCCTCTATTTGTAGAGTATACAACAAGATGTGTTAGATCTTCCAACCTTAACAGCATATCTTAGCTATGCCAGAAGGTACGTCCACCCAAAACTATCTGATGAAGCTGCAGAGGAGTTAACACGGGGATATGTGGAGTTGAGGAGAAGGGGAAACTTTCCAGGAAGCAGCAAAAAGGTAGCTTTTGTCATGTACCCTTCGAACTACTTCTTACTATGAACATACATCATGGAGGGAAAATTGATGGAAACTTTTATCTTTGGAACGTTTTGATATGATGTAAACCCCAGGTAATAACAGCAACTCCTAGGCAAATTGAGAGTCTCATTCGCCTTAGTGAAGCCCTGGCACGGATTCGTTTCTCAGAATGGGTTAGTGAATCTTACACTTGTAACAACTTTTTAAAGCTTTCCAAGAAACAATTGGAATTCACCTAGGTAATAACAACTAGATCGCTTGCCCACTATGCGCAGGTCGAAAAGCATGATGTTATTGAAGCATTCAGGCTCCTTGAAGTTGCAATGCAACAGTCTGCCACTGATCATGCCACAGGTAAATTCTACCAAACGCGCTCTGTTGATATATATGTAGTCACTCGTTACGTATCTGTATTGGGTTTGAAGTTATCTGTTTTTTTCGTTTGTAGGAACAATTGATATGGATCTTATAACCACTGGAGTTTCTGCAAGTGAAAGGATAAGAAGAGAAAATTTGGTGTCAGCAACTCGAAACCTGATAATGGAAAAATTGCAACTTGGAGGTCCCTCAACCCGTTCAATGGAGGTATGTTATTTTTTCAATTCAATATTGATACTGTCCTAAATTAATTTACCATGCCTGAAGTTTGTGTTCTGTGCGTTAAGTATGAATAACTTCTTGATTGTAAACCATTGAACAAGAATTACTATAACTGTATTTAAAAATAAATAAAAATAGAACATAAAGATGTAAGGGAACGATAGTATCAGTATTGAATTAGTCAATTCACTGTGCAGTTGCTGGAGGAGCTGAAGAAGCAAGGTTCAGCAGAAATTCACCTTAATGATGTAAGTGGATAATGTTGTCTTTCCCTACCTTGATCTCTCTAAAACAGGTGAGTCATGGTGGTGTGAAATAACCAATGCATTCTGACTGTTTTCTTATGGATTTTTCAGTTAAGGAATGCTTTGGCTACTCTTGCGGGCGAGGGATTTATTGTTCTTCTCGGTGACACTGTAAAGAGGATATAATAAGTGTAGCCACTGGATGCTGGCTGGCTTTGTAAACTCCTCTCAAATTGACCGTTTGCATCTGTATTTCAAAGCTGCATAACTGCATCATAACTATTTTGACAAGATGAGTAGTGTCTAGCAAGATCAGTTATTGCTTTGATGGGATTGTAGTGTAACTCTTAAAAGATTATATGAGGTTTGCTACTTATAAAAGAGAAATTCTAGTTGTGGTTAATTTAGAAGCGTGATTTGAATACTGTGTGAAAACAATCTCTATTTAAGCTGGAAAAAAAAAACTAGTGTCCTGGAAAGCTCCGTTTTGAATACCAAGATTTATTGGAATGTGATTATAGAGCTACCAGCTCTTTTACAAAAAGTAAGCTCGATATTTCTGCCTTCGGCGTCTTTGAATCTTTCCACGACTAGCATTCAGTGTATGATCACTAATCAGTCCTTGTTCTTCTGCTTTCCTCAAATTCTCCATAACATCTTCTTCTTCAATCCAACTTGAGGTTTGCCCAAGTTCTTCAACTGAATCATACTTCCCTTGCAAAAACTCTTGGTACAAATTGCACAATTTCTCTGCCACCTGCTTGGATTACACAGACCACACATAAGCTGAAGTACAAATGCTGCAAACTCTAGAAAAGAAGCCCGAAGTCTTAAAATCAGTATTTCATGCTTCTCGAGACAAAGGGAGTCGGAAAGAACTTACTTTCTAACAAATAGTATTTTCCAAAGAGAAGTGTAACTTGGGGTTTGGACCCTGACAAAACAAAATTTAAAGGTTTTTTTGAAACATACTCATAAAAGTGAAGCCTGCCTATGGGTGCAGATGGTAATGCTGCACAATCTAATTGAACGTTGCTAGAAGCAATTTGAGTGTGAGATGATTTTTTCAGTTTTGCTCATTGTAATTGAACGTTGGTGTCTTTAATCTTTATGGTGATACATGACGGTTTCTAGGTTCTGGTGGTGATTTTGGGAAAACATGCTAGGTTCTGGTGGTGATTCTGGGTGGAAGTAAATAAATGCATAGAAAGTATAGGACTGGTTGTGAAAACATTAACATGTAAGTATGTAACAAAAATACAATCATGCATTGGGGAGATGCAAAGCCAAGTAAGTATCTCAAAAAGTATGACATACCTGTAAAACGCCTTGTAATTTTACACTATAGGTGATGTAAGTACGCACAATCTCATTCAGCCGAGTACCGACAGAATCGACACAGAAGGGCTCTAAGAAACCAGATGGAAATTTGAGAATAGTAAGTAAACATCGGAATAAACAAATTTCAATTCGTGTAAAGAATAGATGAGAAGATATCACATGCCTTTGTGTCGTATGAACAAATCCAAGATATCTGCAGCTATTTTCTCCACTAAAGGATGCTTAAATTTACTAGAAGTAAGTCTGAGATACTCTGCTATCTCTCTATCAGGCACTTTTCTACTCCGTGCAACCAGCACCCGAAGTTTTAACCATCGGTAGAGAATAAGAGAGATGCCCTTGGCAAAAAGTGGTGTAGATTCTGGTACCAACTGGGTCGAAGGCATATCTCTTGAGCAAACAAAAGCTTCTCCAGGAACCTCCTGGTCCAACTCCATATCTTCTTCACCTTCAAAAGAACAGACCCCATGACTTAATGGCAGGTTAATTGACATTAGCCTATAGGTCCACTGATGCCATTGTTGTGAAGCTCCAACAAATCACAAGAACTCAAAAAAAAAAAAAATGATGGAGAAATCAAATAAAATACTAACAAACAAATAGACTAGCTTAGAGAGTTACTGATCAAGAGATCTAGCAAGTATTGATCAAATTCTTCGGAAATTCAACAAATAATACCCAAGTCAGGTTTTCTAAGCTTAAATAGCTCAATTGCTATGTATAAAAGGCAATAGCGATACAAATATGAAAATATCTAAAGAAAAAAATATTTTGTACACCAAACCCTTAGAATCTGTTCCAAAAACCATAGTTGAGATGAGGGAGACAAAGTAAGCGCGAGAGTTGAGAGTCAACATCATTTACAGATTGACCGTAGCTGTCACAAGGTCAAAAATGTCAAAAAAAAGGTTTACTACGTAGGTTTCAAAAAAACAAATACATCATAAACATTAGACAAATAAAAAGAGACGCAAAACGTAAATAAATCGCCAAGAGAAATAGCGATCTCCAATGATTGCACCTAGATCTTGTTTAGTGAGATTGGAGAAGGAATGGTATTTGAAGTTAAAATTCGACCATTTTGATTGATTTTCTTCTTGAAAAAGAGATATTCCTATGAAAGAGACCAAAAAGCAGATGACAAATAAAAAACCAAGTGCTTGTTTGGCCACTACAGGAACTGATTAAGCCAAAGATCCAGTTGAGCGACATGGTCTATGTTGCCAGTGACAGAGTCGTTTTTTTTTATCAAGATAGTTGTTTTTCTTCAAAGACCAAAACAGATTGTGAAATCTAATGAGTTTGAGGTCTGGGAATCGTTATTTGACTATGAGAGGGAACGGATTACTCAGATCCAGAGTGATGAAATATATGTCATTCCTACTCAATATGAGATCAAGATAGTTGTTTTTTATCTTGGTGCTGAGAGTGTTGCTGGACCTGATGGCAGCACTGGCTTATCAGGAAATGTTGGGATATAATACGTGAGGATTTGAATAACTCTCTTTTGTTTACTTGATAGCACAAATTTATCCCTGACGGTATGAATTCAAGTTTCTTGCGATTATACCAAAGGATAAAGGAGATAATTTACTCAGTAAATATAGACCTTTGGTTCTTAGCAAGTTTTTCTTCAAAATTATTACCAAGATTATGGCAACTCGTATGGGTACCGTTTTGGAGAAATTAATCTCTGAAGAACAAGTGGCTTTCATGAAAGGTAGAAGTATTCATGAATTATTTCTTTGGCGTCAGAAGTAACTTTTTTGTTTTGATACATGGCATAGGCTCGGACCTTCCCCCTAGCAAATACAAAGCCACTGAGCTTACCCCTTGACAGCCCAGCCCAATCCCCATAATTTACACACTAATAAGAGTTTTCATGAGATCTCCAAACTCTGGAGCGGAGACTCGATCCGCTGACCTCAAATATGAGAGTCTGGAATTGGTGAATGAACTTGATGTGGAAAGAGATGGCGGTAATGTCGGCTTAAAGTTAGATATAACTCAAGATTTCGATATTGTGAGATGGGAGTTTATCCTTTATGTTTTCAGGCAATATGATTTTTCGAATGTATGGTGTGATTGGTTACTAAAGACTCTTCAGTCTGCAAGAATTTCAGTAATGGTTAATGAGGGTCATGTTGTTTTTTTTTCAGCATTAATAAGGGTTTGAGACAGGGAGATCCTCTGTCCTCTCTGATCTTTGTTCTTATTAAAGATGTTCTCAGCAGACAAGACTGGTAAGATGGAAGCAATGGTAACAAGAAAAGTTATTTCTCCAACTCATCTATTCTTTGCAGATGATATTCTTATTTTTTGTAAATGTTGAAGTGATACTTTGGATAATCTAAAATATGAATTATGCTCTGATCAAGTTGTAAGTAAGGCTAAAATCAAGATTTATTATGGAGGCGGTAGTCCTTCAAGAAAGGATAAAATTCCAGGTACTCATGGAATTGAGGTGGAAGCTTTTCCCGATAGATATCTTAGTGTGCAATTGTGCCTAGGGTCTGTGAGGTATGAGCATATTAAACCTGTTGCACAAAAATTATAGATCAATTAGTTGGATGGAAAGGTACTTCTATGCCTTTTTAAGATAAAATTGTGCTTGTTAGGTCGGTAATTTCAAGTTATTTTATCCATTCAAATGCCTTACGAAGATTATTGATTTGTGTGAAAAGGCAACCCAAAAAATTCTACGGAATGGGTCTATACTCCTTTGGCTGAAAGTGGTGTAGGAATTACTAATCTTACGGTCGTGAATAAAGTTATGTTAATGAAGTTGTGGTGGAATATTCGTGACTCAAATATGGGCTAAGTTCATGCGAACAAAGTTTTTGAAGGTAAATGGCGATCTTATTCAGTACAAGATGAAGTCTTCGATCTTGATGGTTTTCCAAGTCTTAACCGGTTTGAAACTCAAATTGGAGAAAATTTCAATGACGAGCATAGGAGGGGATGATAATATTCAAGAATTGGCCATGAAATTAGGTTGTAAGTGCGGCAAACTACCAATTACTTATCTCGGCATGCCTATAGGTTTCTTGAGAAGGAACACAGCTCTATGGGAGACAGTCATTGAACGCTAGTAAATAAACAAATTCCTAAACAAAGCCGAAAGATCAACTTTGATCAAATCCTCCTTGGTGAGTCTGCCATATATATATGTATGTATTATATTTCCCTTATTCATATTCCACGACCGTAGAAAGAAGTTTGGATAGCACTGAAAGAAGATGTTTATGAGACGGAGGTAATGAGAATAACAAGATGAGTTGGGCGGCCTAGAGCAAGGTTTGTACGCCGAGGGAAAGAGGAGGACTGGGCATTAGAGATTTCAAAAACATTAATTATGTTGTCCAAATCGATGTGGAGATATAAGAAGGAACATACTGCGGTTTGAAGCAATATTATATGCAGAAGACCAACTCAGAACCCGAGTTCCTTTAACCAGTTTAACTGAATGACATTATTTTTACCAGTTTGTGGCACGACATTATCAACACCGAGGATATCTTTCGTGACTGTTTTAAGTTCAAGATAGATTTGGAAAAAATACATGATTCTGGGATGAGTGGTGTCTCGGAAAGAGACCTCTTTAAGACAAGTATCGATCATAGGCTTTACAACAAAAGTGAAGTAACATTTATGCTCAGTGGAGGAAACTTCAATTAATATGTGGAACCTGCAATTCAAAAGGAGATTACAGCCGAGTACATTGATTTACTGGAGATAAAACACGATCTGAAAGACGTTCAACTGAACATGGATGAGGGTGATAGACTTTCCGATGATTTTTCGGCCAGATTTGTAATGCAGAGAGAAGAAGACTGCAGTTTCCATCATCTATTGCGAGTTAAGAACATACCTCTCAAGGTAATGTTCGTTGTGTGGGTTGAAATGAACAAGTCTGTCCCAACTAGAGCAATATTGCAATACCGAGGATTGAATATAATCAATGATGCGTAATAAGGAGGTTGACACATCTTCATATCTATTCCTACAATGTGAGGTGGCTTCTGAGATGCGTAATTATTTATTCAACTGTTGGAAGATCAAATGGGTAATGTCTTCGGATGTTTAATTGAACCATGACTTAATTTTTCTCTCGGGGATCCTAGGGATCATTGTATTTACAGTAAATATTTTTCTCTCAATATGTATCTTTTTTATTTTTTAAAAAAAAAAAGTCTTAGATCTTGCCTAGTTTACGTTGGATTTATAGACAGGTTGAAAAGAACACAAGATGTGTAATTGGAGACGGGATCAATGTTTTATGATAGGTGGTTCTGTTCGAAAACACTTGGTGGGATTATGAACCTGCCCTCATCTGCGAGGGATATGTACATAAATAAGGTAAGTGCAATTATTTCAAATGGCCAGTGGAACATGCCAGATTATATCAGAGATTCTATCGAGGGTTCTGGAGTGTTGGTTTCTTCGTTCCCAACTCCAACTGAAGAATCTGACGTCAAAGTATGGGTCTTGAATGAAAAAAGAATATTTTCATCTAAATCAGCAAGAAAGTATATGAGATTGCAGTATGTGTTAGAGTATTGCTCGGTCAAACCTACAAGCGTTGGTATTTCATGCTAGTTGTCAAGTTTAGATGTCAAAATATTAGAGCATGCTCGGTCAACCCTACCAAGCGCTGGTACGTCAAGCTAGGTTGTCATAATTTAGTGATCAAAACTCGTTCACTTGAACATGCCTAGTAAATGCAAGACTTCATTAGATTAGACTTAGGTTCTAGAAGATGGCTGGTTTATCTAGAAGATTAACTGAAG
>JAJJMA010299126.1:69376-83321 GCA_023529015.1 Papaver nudicaule
AACACACCTACTCTCAGACTTCGGACTAGCTGGTGCAGACAATATGACCCTAATACAATATTAGTCACAAAGATTTCCCCTCAGTATTCCTACGCCTCCAACCACAGCAAGGTGGTCACGCACATGTACTCCCCTACGTAAACAGACCCCCGCTACTGTCTTACGCAAGAGTTGCCTCACAGCCCGTCGCGAGGACTATCGCCCGTTCTTTGAGATAAAGCAATAGATTCCTTGTGCTACAAGTTAGCAAATGCCCATGTAAGCGAACCTGTTACCTTGTTTGCACATAAAGAAACCCTAGATTAATATCAAGTGGAATTCTTTTAACATTTATTTGCCAAGTGGTTTATTAGCTCTTCACCACTTCAAGATAGAAATCCAATGACCATGAGAACACCTTTATCTTATTGACTCATTGAGATTCGTTAGGTGGACCACAGAAGATATTATGATAAGCACAACTCCAACTAAGAGATGAGGAGTTATCTGGTAAAACCCGCGTTGAAGATCCCGCAGAATATTCACCAAACGGTTCGCGAACTGTCTGAATCTGAAATCTGGGCCAAATATATTGAATCTACTGTTCATGTACATGTACGCATACAGTTCAACGTTTTGGAACTCAGAAGGAAAATCCTGAGTCACTGTTCCCGAGCCGGTTCGTGAACTGCCGTGTTTCAGATTTAGAGTTTAAACTGGATCCGCTGGAAGTACCTGGACTTGGGGCCAGTTTTCCTACTTAAACGTGCGGACGTCCTTAGCTATAATCCATGGACTCTGCTCTAAAGTACTCTTTAGGTTCATCCAATTTCCTACATGTGATTTGCAAGCAAAACATTGCACTGGAAAATGTATTGAATCTATCTCATGTATCTTGTAACTTAGTGTGGCGGGAACTCATACCAACATAACTCATGGTTATGTAGACAAGAGTACTGAAAAAGAGGGGATACCGAGATATACCACAAACTTTTAGTTTTCGTGAACCTAGTTGATTTTAGGTTGTTTGAACGATCTCACAAATCAATATTCAAACAACAACCTGAGTATAGTTCAGATAACCGAACCCTAACAAGAACACGTTCTTGTAGATCTCAACAGAGATGGATTCACTACAGATTATGAATTACCAAACTTGCAATTACTTCAATTATATAAATCAGAGATAATATAATGCGGAAGGGAAAAGTAATGCAAGACACCATAATTTTGTTAACGAGGAAACTACAAACCAGCAGAAAAACCCCGGGACCTCGTCCAGATGTGAACACCCTCAGTATAAAGTGAATACAAACGCTAGCCTACTCTCAGACTTCGGACTGGAATGTATCGAGACTTAATTAACCCTACAATCAATCCAGCTACCAATGTGTTCCTACGTCTCTTGGCTCCCGCATAAACCTATGTACTTGATTCCCCTAGCTGACGTCCTTTACAGGCCTAGGAGTTGCTCCACTTCCCTTCATGAAAACTAGCGCTACACTGCCTCTAACAGGTTGCCTAAAAGTACTATGTGAAAAAACAAGAATACGATTGTGATTTCCTTTAGACTTAAAGTCAAGGTTAATGGAAATCAGTTTTACTGAATATGGATTATTGATCTAGCCTAAACAGTTTTACCTCCTAACGCTAGACGAACTTAGTATTAAACCTAGTTCGTGAATATGCGTTATGGAACTTCTGGGGTTTACGATTCAAGATCCACCGTACGAAGTTTCTATCAAATCTTGGTCGTGATAAGATTGAAATAATTCAATCGACCCAAGATAGGATCAGGAATTTAACTTCCGACCTGTGCTTCACGATCCTCAAGTGAAGTCTTTCAATAGTCGTAGTCTAAAGGACTTCGAGATGACGACCAACCTTTATGCAAGGATACACAGATGTGTAGAGGATTGAAGTTGTATCTTGCAGAAGGTCATCTATTTATAGTGATCATCAAGGGAGGCTTTGCTTTAAAGTTAAGCAACCTTGAGTGAGGCTCAAGCAAGTTTCCGAACTTAAGAAAGTCCATAGGCTTGTATTGAGGTCCAACTCAATCTTCTTCTAACCCGTTAGTCGAAACATTAAGGTTGTGAGAAGACTCGCTTTGATCAAGAAGGATGGCTATGGCTCAAACAAGTTTGGCCATGCTATGGAGTCCATACACAAGTATATGAACC
Source organism: Papaver nudicaule (assembly GCA_023529015.1). NCBI lineage: Eukaryota > Viridiplantae > Streptophyta > Magnoliopsida > Ranunculales > Papaveraceae > Papaver > Papaver nudicaule. Next base: position 71,539 of record JAJJMA010299126.1, read on the forward strand.
CAAAGAAAATTGTGGATATGAGTCTCATGGGCCTTATTGTGAAAGTTTTCAAGAACTAATCACAATAGGCAAGGACGTCAACACATGAACGCATATGCCGTTGAAGTGTTCTTCTCACGGTTTATATGTACGTGTATATGAACGCGTACATAGAGCAGTTTGTGGAGTTCAGAAACTTTCTGAGTTCTCATGTAGGCGTACGTGAACGCGTACATACAAAGTGCTCTAGCTCTAAATAGAAACGCAGTTCAAGTTATGAACGTGTATACTGTTCATGCAATTTAAGAGCCAACTCTATTCCACATTCTACTTAAGCATTAGTCATGAAATGACTTAGATGCTTAAGAGAACTAATCTTTATAATCTTCCGGATCACATAAACAACATCATAGACTATTTTCATGATAGAATGGCAAATACGAAACATGAAAGGAAAACCTTTCTAACCTTTAGTGAGGACGATATGTTTAATCAAGTATGTAAGCTCCGGTCTTATCTTCATTGGTCTTCGTCTCGAATTCCTAAATCTATCCTAGTCCGAGTTGTAGAGTAGACTTATCAAGGATTATGTTTTGGTCAACTAAACTTGACAACTGACTTGAGATAGCAACATCAGTGGGTTCAACCGAGCAATGATCTAACAAGTACAATCTCAATCGCTATTAGTATCTCTACTAAAGTAGCCGACTATTTCGAAAGATAGAATAAGTAGAATATAAGAAATTCCATAAATGTCACAGCTCCTATAACCTTTTGTCGGTGAAGAATATTGATGTCTACTTTGTAATTGCAGTATTCGTCTTCAAGGTCTCTACTACTTTTTCTATATCCCAATTCCGAAATCTAAGCTCTAGTAGGATAAATAAGGAATTGTGTTTTGACACCTAAAACTAACAATTAGCTTGACATACCAACGCTAGTGGGTTTGACTGGACAATGCCCTAACAATCTCCCCCTTGGTCAATTTTAGTGACAAAACCAATATTACATATGGATCCAAAAGATATTACAATAAAGATCTTACCCAGATGTATATTGATTTCTTGAATTCTTCAAATTCTCCTTTGAGTCTTGATGTGTTCGTTTAACTCCTGTTGAAAAACTCGTAGACAACACTACAACGTATCCAGCTCAAACAAGTTCGATCTTACATGGGTCTATATGAACCCACATGTTGTTTGTGCAAAGAGTAAGAATCAGAGCAACTTTAAAGTCTGTGTACCAAAACTTTTAAAGTGATTCTACTCGTTTTAGATACGAAGCCCCCCCCCCCCCCCCAATCTTTATACCTCTTTTTGCCAGATTGGTATGAAGCCCAATATTTACTCCCCCTTACTTGATACTTTGAAAAAGTACATAAGTAAGCAATACGGTATTCTCCCCTATGGTTGTGAACCACAAGAACAAGAAACCATATGTATTCTCCCCCTATTTGTCACAAAGTATGACAAACTAGTTGAGACTCGGGTTTCAATCCTATAGAGATAGTCAAGTGAAGGATGAACTCGTATATCAAGTTTAAGATGACATAACTATGAAATCAGAACGAAGATCTCGAAGTTGATTCATCTTTGGAGAAATATAAATACACTTTTCTCCCAATATTCCACATCCATGCCCCCCAAAAAAATTGTTATTAAGCGCAAGCTTATTTAAGAACTCTCCCCCATGTCGTGTTATTCAATAAAGAACAACAATATATGATTTTACAAGTAAAGACACGAACAAAGCATAACCAGACAAACAATTTAATATATCCAGTTTCTTTGTTAATATTCTCTTTTTCTTAGCCAATTTTTTGGAAAAGAGTATATGATTTTTGAGCTTATGGAAACCTTACAAATCATATAATCAAAAGTTTCTTAATCGTGAGAGAAAGCTTAACTTTTGTAAATTGACATAACTTTGAATCATCACAAAAACAATGAATAAAGTCATGTATGCAATACATAAGATTGAGGTAGACAAATCAAGTATTACAAGCATCATTAATAATCAAATCTACAAAAAACTTTTTATTAATAAATACTGATAAAGTAGTACATGCTGAAAAACTCTGAAAAGCATGAAAATGCAAATTACTTTTAGATATAGTTTATATTCCTTCGGAAAAAGTAAGAACAAGTTCTCACAAGGAACCAACTATTCTGATCTACTGAGAACGAAAAATACTAATAAAGCTGTAGAGCTCCAATTTCATTCAGGAGACTTGCTAGTGGAAGGCTTGTCATTGTTTCTTTTGCATCATTGGAAACAACTTGATATTTGCCAGTGACAAGTTCTCTTATCTGCATTTTTATGAGATCGATCTCACTTAACACTGCTTCCATCTGGGACTCAAGCAAATCACAATCTCTCACAGTACTTATGAGCTGAGGAAACATATTAGTATATTGTTTGATGAAACCATAGACAATATCACCATTTTCCATGTCAGCTTCTTCCATATTCTGATAGCTATAAGCATAATAGCAGGCAATTTCATGCTTTTTTCCTTTGATACTTGGAAGGGTTACACCTTCTTCCTCCATACCTCTCTTCTTCTTACTTCCTGTCATGCTATACTTTCCCATTATTTCAGAGCAAGGTAGCAGAGAAACACTTGAATGAATTAATCTTTCAGGTGTTGTGGTATTTATAAATTTACAATACCTAGGAAGGATTGACTCAAATATCGCATACCAAGAGTCCCATCAAGTTTGCATTCTATTTTTGAGTATTTTCGAAAAGAGTAATCTCTTTTTCGTGAAGAGAATGTGATGCCAGCTGGTGGATAAACGCTGCTTATTGAGTTTCTCGCACAGAAAACACTTTTTCGCGGTTCGCGAACTGATTGGGTCTGAATACATCATTCCTTCGTACCCACTGCCCAGATTCTCTGACTTAGTGTTTTCTGTAGTATGGGAGTTCCAGACGTTCCTCGATACGTTTTTTTCATGGCAAAGAACCATTAAACACTTAGAGATTTCCAAGTGGTACTGAATGATCAGGGAATTATCCCTGATTTAGAGCATTCCTAATTTTTCAGTACTAAAATAACAAAGCTATTTTTAACACTAGAATTTAGTGTTATGGTGAGTTCCTTGATACTCATCATTTTTACTCCATCGTCTAGACTTTCTAGATGATTTTCCTTGAAATTGTCATAGAAGTTACTGTTATCATGATATGATTCAATATTGGAGGAACTTCCAGATTTCTTTCTTTAGAATTTGTTTCCATGTTTACGCCTGGCGAAATCAGACAACACCTTGTTTAACTCTTCTTGAGTGACCAGGTCATCAAGAGATTGATACCGGTTTCTTGTTAGAGTGGTTGTCCTTTTGGGATATCTTTCTCGTGGCGTTTTAGATGTAGAAGCCATCTTAGTCCACAATTGATCATTAGGTATCCATTTTTCAGTGATAGTTCTACCATGTTTCATGGGCGAAGGAGATCTCTTGGAGGCTTTGTTTCTAGGGATCACCCATGGATTAGGCCTGCAGAGTTCATACATGTTTTTTAGAACAAGGTTTAACGTGTGTTAAAGTTGATCAATCTGCTTATCCTTCTTTTGACAATTACAATCTGTTTGGAGGTGTCCTCTCTTTTTATAGATTCGACTTGTTGCCTCATGTCTTCTCCCACATCCTTTTACCTTCTTCTGTCACTATTATTATATGAGGAATCAGATGATATGGTCACTACATTTGTGGTGATTGAAGGTTTCCCTTTTTTTTTATTTTGACTTTAAAAGTTGTTATTGCTACTTCTATGCAGATGAGACACATGTAGTGTGCGGTTTTTGTATCTCATCTTTTGTAGAAGCCTTTACTAATTTACTACGGTTTTTAGAGAGAACTGTTAGTTTCAGATTTTCTTCTTCAGGAGTTCTGCATCTTTCTTGAGCATTTGCTAAGTGATTTTCCACATCCCTTTTACTGATGAGGACTTGTTGTAACTCCAAATCGTGTTCTTCCGCTTTTTGTTGTTCACGATTTTGAATCAGATTAAGAGAAGATTCTAATGAAATAATTTTCTCTTTTGAAACTCTGACTTCTTGAACAATAATGTCCATTTTATGGAGTTGTTTTTCTAGGAGTTCTGAAAATGAGCATTCACGAGTGAGTGCATCATTTAGATCACTTAGACTTTGAACGTATTTTTCTCATAAAGAAACATATTTCTCTGTTTGTTCAATATTGGAGTGACTGACTGTAGGATCATTCTGGGTTACTTCAACTTTTATGGGATTCCCATATTTCTTCTCAATCTTTTTTGGAGCAGATAATCCTAATGACCTTGGGTAGTTAAAGCCTAATCCTTTCATTATTGACGTTATTTCACGAACCTCGATAATCACAGACAGTTACGCCTTTAATGTGTTTACCGGCTCTAATACCAATTGAAAAAGCAGGGGTACCGAAATACAACCAACTTTTCGTTTGGGCTCGTGAGTCTTATGGTAAGATATGGACGATCTCAAAAATCAATATCCAAATATGATAACCGGACAGGCCCGGCCCTGACATAAATGATGCCCAAAGCAGCCGTCAAAAATGCTGCCCTTTAGATATTTGACCAAGTCAATTCATTTTGACTACATGTGGATTAAAGATTGGTCTAAGCTTATTGTTTTGTGATGAAAAATAGAACTTAATTTGAAAAGAAATGTGTCCAAGACGTTCACGGTGCACAGAAAGAGTCAAACAAAATGCGTTGTGGAGGAATAGAAAAAAAAAAAAAAAAAAAAAGAGGAGTGAGAAAGAGAGTTAAAAAGACAAGAAAGGGAAGAAGAAAACATGTCTAGTTATAATTGTCAATCCTCCTAAATGGAAATCTCAATCCTCCTAAATGGAAGTCCATGTGCGCCGTTTTATCCCACTAGAGGCATACGACAGGGTGACCCTATATCACCGTATTTATTCATCATAGCCATGGAGGCGTTATATGCTGGCTAATGAGGACAATGGCAAAATCTCTGGTATTCGTATTGCTAAGAATGCTCCTTCCATCAACCACTTATTGTTTGCTGACGATTTCTTGGTTTTCCTGCAAGCCCATGAAGATAACATCACTCACTTGCAAGCCATACTAGGGGAATTCAGTTTATGCTCGGGATAACTTCTAAATTTCCAGAAATCGTTTGTCTCCTTTAGCAAGAACTTAAATGAAGATGCGTGTACACACTTCATCAGCCTGCTTCATGTTCAAAGGATGGACCCTAATAAGAGGTATCTTGGCATCCCCCTATTCCTAAACAGAAAGAAGAAAGTGTCTTTTACCTTCCTAATCAACAACATGGAGAGAAGACTCACTAAGTGGAGAGGCAAACTACAACCTCAGGCAGGCAGGTCAGTAATGGTTAAAACAGTTCTAAATACCATTCCTCTCCACCAAATGAGCAACTTCAAGTTACCTGTCGAGATTATCAAAAAGCTGGACTCAATTCAACTTCATTTCTGGTGGGACAAGCCGGTAAACCAAGGACTATACATAGCAAGTTGGCCTAGCTTATGCAGATCCATTCAGGATGGCAGGCTAAATTTCAGAGACCTAGCATTGTTCAACAGAGCTCTATTAGCAAATAATGCATGGCGACTATGCAATTCTAAAGGAGGACTATGGTTCAACACACTGAAGGCAAAATATTTTGAAGATGAACATGCTCTTCATACAGAAAAGACTCATAATTCTACCTGGTCATGGAGATGTATTTACAATGAATTTGAGTTTATCAGGAGGTACAATTTCTGGTCTATTGGTGACGGAAAAGACATTCTGATTTGTCAAGACAAATGAATTGTGAATCTAAACTGCCCCCCCTTGCCAGCATACAATGCAGATAGTCCATAGATTTACACTCATGTAGCAGACTTAATCGATTCAGATACAAAGTCTTGGAAGGTTGCACTGGTTACAAATCTTTTCGACAGCAACACAGCCCAACTAGTTCTGAAGATGAGAATTTCAAGAGCAAGTGCTGACAGGCTGATTTGGACACAGTCATGAAACAGAGAGTTCACAATACTCTATATAACCTGAAGCATCATGGCTGTGAAAATCCTACCTCTCCAGGTACAAGCATTTACAAAAAGGTCTGGAGTCTCAATACTATCCCAAGGGTTAAATTTTTTCTCTGGAAGTGCATAAAAGACATCATTACTTCTAGAGACAGAGTGAACAGAAATCTCAGACAACAAAACACATCATGTGCTAGGTGCCATCATGCTCTGGAAACTACTAAGCATATCGTTCTTGAATGTCCCATTGCAAAGATAGTCTGGTTCAGGGTTGCAAGACTAAGAACTGAAGATGTACAACATTCAACTATGAAAGATTGGGCTTCCAGCTGGTTTGACAGTGAAGAAGATGAACAAATAATCAAAATGGCAGTAATTTCTTGGTTTTTGTGGAAGGATAGATGCACAGTGGTGCATGAAGGAAAGCAAGCTTCTCCAGAACAATTATCACAAAGGATCATTCAGTTCTTGAATGATGCCTTCAGTGTTAATAATAGCTCTACTCATCCTTCTCCTCCTCTTGAGTTACAGAAATAGTCCCCCCGCGCCCCCCCCCCCCCCGGATACAGATTGTATCAAAGCTAATTGTGATGCCAGTTATTGTCATATTTCTAAATCTGGTGGCTATGGTATAATCATTCGCAATCATGCAGGGACCCATCTAGGATCCAGATGCAAGAACATCCAGGGAGCTACAGGACCAGAGGAGTTGGAATGTATTGCTATGCTTGATGCAGTATTATGGCTTAAGGAATTGGGATACACTAGGGTGATTCTGGAGACGGACTACAACTGCCTCATCAAAGCTTTGCATGGCCAGAGTTCTGGTGTTCCTTGGGAGTTCAGGGGAATAGTTGAAGACATCATCTTTCATTTACAGTATTTTACTTTCTGGCAATGTATGCACACAAACAGATTATTAAATAAGTGTGCAGATAGTCTAGCCAAACATGCCCGCAAAGAGGGTATTTCAAATACTTGGCTAGGAGACTGTCCTGATTTTTTTGTTGTCGACATTTTGTCAGACATTCCATCATAATTAATAAATTCCCATTTGCATAAAAAAAAGTTATAATTGTTTTGATTATCATTTGCACTTACAAAACTAACCTTGCAAAATTTAAATATTACTATCAATACCCAGCTTTTTGGGTCTATACGGCTAATTTGCTGCCCCGAAGTTTGACTTCGTCAACTTCGGCTCAGGGCCGACCCTGTAACCGGAGTAGGAGCACAAGTGATCAGTCCAACTCAAGACAAGTCTTGGTAAATCCCCTAGATGGATTATGGACCAACTCGACGGTTATGAATAACGTACTTCTTGTGTTTGCTTTAATTAAATAATCAGATATATAATGTGAAAAGTAAAACACACAAGACACCAGAGGTTTTTTAACGAGGAAACTACGACCTGTAATAAAACCTCGGGACCTCGTCCAGATTGAACACCGCACAGTACTAACTGTCTACAAACACTAGTCTACTATAAGACTTCGGTCTGGGATGTAGCAGAGACCAACTCCAACCCTCCAAGTGAATTGGCTACTGTCGCACTCCTTACGTCTCTAGATCCCCCACAGATCGTCACGCACTCGATTCCCCTAGCTGACGTCCTTTACAGGCCTAGGAGTTGCTTTAACCGTTGTTAAAGGCTTATGTCCACAATTCCGGCTTTGCAACCTCAATTATCAACTATATGTTTTGAACTGTCCTATTCAGTTTAATATACATAAAGTGACTTCCTTCGGATTACTCCAGGTCATACGGAAATCTACTTACAAGCGGGGGCTGACAAGTAAACCGAGTAAACTATGCCCAACTTGTCTCTACCTCAGCAGTGAAAAGAATCACTTAAGAGACTTACCCAACTCGAGCTAACTAGGTATTACAACACCGTGTGCAGCCGTACGTTGCTTCCTTAACCTTGTATGTAACGTATCAGTTCTTGAATGGCCTTATTGCAGAAGAGAAGGAACGTATAATAATCAAGAATGTAATCAGGTTACCAAGGTTACAGGTTAATCAGATAACAACCACAGAGGTACGTTATCGCCTACCTGTGCTTCCCAACTCTCAAGAGAAGTCTTTATAGTCATTAGGTAAATCCCACAGAGGAACTTCTACCTAATAGAGGATGACTACCACAACAAGATCACACCGAAGTGCAAAGAGTTTACGATCAATTCCACAAAGAAACTTCACGTATTCTTGATGCTTGTGGTTTCGTTCTTTAATCCTCTATTTGTAGCTCTCAATAAGATAGGTTGCTTTGAGATAAAGCAATAAATTCCTTGTTCTACAAGTTAGCAAGTGCCCGTGTAAACGTGCCCGTTACTTGGTTGCACACAAAGAAACCCTAGGTTAATCTCAATTGGAATTCTTTAACGTTTATCTGCCAAGTGGTTTATTGGCTCTTAACCACTTCAAGATAGAAATCCAATGACCATGAGAACACCTTTATCTTATGACTCATTGAGATTCGTTAGATGGACCACAAAAGATATTCTGACAAGCACAAGTCCAACTAAGAGATAAGGAGTTGAAAATCCCGAAGAATATTCACCAGACGGTTCACGAATTGTCTGAATCTGAAATTTGGGCTAAATACATTGAATCTATTGTTCACGTACATGTACGCGTACAGATCAGCGTTTTGGAACTCAGGAGGAAAATCCGGAGTCAATGTTCTCGAGCCGGTTCGTGAACCGCTGTGTTTCAGATTTAGGGTTTAAACTGGATCCGCTGGAAGTACCTGGGCTTGGGCCAATTTTCCTGTACTTATACGTGTGGATGTCCTCATCTATAATCCATGGACTCTGCTCTAGAGTACTCCTTTAGATTCACCCAATTTCCTACATGTGATTTGCAAGCAAACCATTGCACTGGAAAGTGTATTGAATATATATCATGTATCTTGTAATTTAGTATGGTGGGAACACATACCAACATAACTCATGGTTATGTAGACAAGAGTACAATATCAATCGCTATTAGTATCTCTACTAAAGTAGCCGACTATTTCGAAAGATAGAATAAGTAGAATGGAAGAAATTCCATAAATGTCACAACTCCTACTAACCTTTTGTCGATGAAGAATATTTGATGTCTTCTTTGTAATTGCAGTCTCGTCTTCAAGGTCTCTACTACTTTGTCTATATCCCAATTCCGAAATCTAAACTCTAGTAGGCTAAATCAAGAATTGTGTATTGACACCTAAAATTGACAATTAGCTTGACATACCAACGCTAGTGGGTTTGACCGGACAATGCCCTAACATTATGAGTTGCCTAAAATAAAAGATTGGTGGTGTACTCGGTACCCTCGTCTTTTCAATTCAGATTTTGGTATAAATTCAAGGCTAAATATTGGTGGTGTACTCGGTATATCCTCGTCTCCACAAAATCCATCAAGCCCAAAAGCCCCTCCCAAACTAAATTTATAGATCCGCTACTGAAGATGACACACCCCAAGAGGTAGAGAATGTATGCATTGGTTGTTGCAGTGACGGCTGTGTTAAGGAACCTTAATCCTGAAGCTTCAGAGTCCCCTTGAATTGTTCCCTCAAAGATTTCAAATGGAATATCTTCTGCCTTCCCTTCTAACTTTAAATTTCGATTCGGTCTTCGCCTCGCCCCATCCCCATTCCAGAGTAAATTTTTGGATTTCCTTCCGGTCATAATCCTTGACGAAGCCGGTGCTCCCACTGATTTTCTTGTTATGCTAAGACATGTAATCTCATGGGCATCATCCGGAGTGATGGTCTTCTCACCAAAAGTGAAGTGCATATTATTTGTCTTACCGCAATACCTCTCAATGAAGGCAGAAACTAGTTGTTTGTCATATCCAATTTGAAAATTTGCAATGGAAGGATACAACCCCGACTTCTTGACGATATCGACCACTTCAGGGGCTTCACCGCTAGCTAACCATATAGCCTCAGTTGCTGCATCATTCTTAGGGCATACTCATTTTACCTGATGACGATTGGTGCTTAAAAAGACGAATTGCCTCTTAGTGCTCCTACAAAACATACCAATCGTCAGTAACAAAACCTAACGCTATCATGGATCAATAGCAAAAAAAAAAAAAAAACTTGTATCATACCCCCATAAGACGACCCCGCCATCTTCAAGCGTTCATAGCTTTGTGTCGGCTATCATCTGCTATGGTTTTGGTATGTAACTCCTTATTGGTTTCTTAGGCTTCTTTTCTTCTTCATCCTCTGGTTGTGGTGGTTGTGCAGCACCTTCCACAAATTAAATTGATTCTTCTTCAACATCCTCTTCCTTTTTATCTTGTACTTCCGAATCCTTTGCAACATCCACTTCTTCATCATCTTGTACTTCAGAATCCTTTTCAACATATCCTCTTCATATTCAAGTGGTGGAATGCCCGGATTTGGTTCATTGATGAGAAGCTTTTGAGAATGATTACGACCAGATGCATTCAACTTTTACCACCCTCTCGACGGGGTCCCAAACTAGCAGGATCAGCCCCAGGATTTTCAACAGGATCATGCCTTTTCTTTTGTACCAGGTTTTTGGACTTAACATTGTCGTCCTTGGTGTTCTTCCCACTGTCCCTAGCACAAAACAAGAAACATATTAACAGTTAGACAAAAATTAATCGGCTGACAAAGGCAACAACAAAACCCCGATTATTTGCTTAAGAAAATAAACGGTGGACATGGTTGTCAACATAAATCGATTAAATTTCCTGGTTGGAATAAAACTGGCTTTTGTTCATGGTTACAACCAACGATTATAGTAAAAAAAAACTTATAGAAAATTTCAAATTTTCACCTCACATAATCGGTTCTACATAACACTTTTAAAGACTGATTTCCTACTATATATAATTGGGATTCAATTGAGGCAAGTCGTCTTACTCAACACAAAATATAAACTGATTAATCTATACATGAATCAATTGAGGCCAGTCGACTTACTCAACACAAAATATCAACCGATTAATCTATACAGATTTGGGAATCAATTAAGGCCAGCCGGCTTACTCAACACAAAATATCAACCGATTAATCTGAATTCGAACATGACAGCTACAAATCGGCACAATAAGTAAATCTGACGAACGATTGATAACTTAAAATTTCAATCAAAGGATTTAATCATTCGTTGATTAACTCATATTGGAACGATTATGCCCTAGAATTTGAACATACAAATATAAAAAAAATCAACGGAACAAATCGTTAGTTAAATAACTCAAAGATGAACGATTAAAATTAATTGTTTTCTGAACTAACATATATCTAACGATTTCAGAGATTATTCTTTGGGAGAAGATGAAGACGAAGAACAATTGGTTGACTATGCAATTAACTTCGAACGATTCTGGGTAAATTTTACGAACAATTGGGTTTTCAATCTTCGATTTAGAGTGCAAAATCAACTAAAACTCAACTACAAATCTAACGGGTTAGTTTAAATACCTGATTCTCGCCATATGGTCTTCGTTGAGTTTAGATTTAAGAGCTATAGTTTTGGATTCACTCACTTTTTTGGATTTCAGCGTTGAAGATGACGTTTCTTGATAAACCTTTGTTATATCGATTCCTGGATCGAAGTCTCTAGGATTTGGTTCCTAGTTTAGGTTTCTTCCATCGTCATTATATATAATTAATCGTGAGAATTGTTTTTAGATTCGTCGATTAATCGACAAAGTTTCTACAATGTTTTCGTTTAAATGGTTTTGTAAATGAAAATGAAAAGGAAAGAAGAAGAAGAAGAAGAAGAAGAAGAAGAAGAAGAAGAAGAAGAA